>PVJN01040970.1:0-18991 GCA_004026805.1 Lasiurus borealis
GCACAGGGCAGTCCCTAACCCAGGAACTGGGACTCAAGGGAGAGTTTGAGACAGAGAAGCAATAACAAATCAGGGGTGGGCAAACTCTCCCCCGAGAATCACATCTGGCCCAGCACCTGTTCTTGTGTGGCCCGTGAGCCGAGAAGGAGTGTGACATTTTCAAATGATTGGAAAAATAATCAGGAGGAGATTTTATGAGGTCAATATTTCACCGGGAATATGTCATGATATGAACATTACCAAAAAATTCAAATTTCTTCATCAAATAAGGTTTCAATTGTGTCATTTAAAAGATTGTGGAGATTTATTCTCTCTCCTTCGTTGTATCTTTGATTTGTCTCTTGGCCCCCCAACCCTAAGATATTTACTATCAGCCTCTACAGGGCACGTCTGAGAGCTCTTGCGATGAGCTGGCAGCTGTATAGGCTCGCTGAGTCCAGGAATCGCCCTCCATGCCACCCTCACAGCTGTCAGAGCTGGGCTGCCTTCCCCTGGCCTGGCCAAGCCTCTGGACATCTCAAGGCCAGGAGCGGGAAAAGGAGCCCACTTGGGGACCCTCACACAGACACCTTGGGGTGACAGATCTGGAAGGGAGCCTGGAGAAGGAGTGCAGTCTTCTCTGGAGGTACAGTCCTCTTTTGGGGCGTTTCCCCCATGAGAGAGATGATTGCCCCCTCAGAAGGCTTTGGGAGGAGGCGGTTAAAGGGACCAGTTGCTGCTGACATGCCTCAGTAAACCGGCTCTCTGACCAGATCTGAGCCCCATTCCTGGTGCCCTGGAGTAGAGACCTCTCATTGCTGGGCCACGAAGCTTCCTCCTGCCAGCCCCTCCAAACCAGTGCCACCCTCTTCAAAACACACCAGCCTAAGATGACCTTCACACTCACCTGGTCCTATCTCTGGGGTCCCTTTCACAGATGGGAAAAGCAAGGCCCAGGAAGAGCCATGTGGTATCAAAGTAGGAGTAGAAGCAGCAGAAACTGAGAGACAAAGAACCTGCCTTTCAATCCAGCTCCAGTGCTTTGCCCACCTGCATGTCTCGGAGCCTCCTTAACACCCGGGAAATGGCCACAATCTGCGCTCACTGCACCCAGCACGGTGCCCTGCACGCATCTGTCTGCCTGAGTCCTCCCTCTGCCAAGTGGGACTGTAAAATGATCACTGTGACGTGTAAGCTAGAAAATCCATGTACAGCCCCCAGCACACAGCAGGTGCCCAAGAAATGGTAGCGCAATAGAAGATGGAGGCCACGCTGACCCAGATCCCCAGAGATTGGGGCCCCTCTCAAAGCCAAAAGGCCTGATGCCAGCCAGGCTCCAGTGACCACGCCTGCCAGCTCCGAGGCAGCTCTGAGGAGGAGGGAGCAGCATCCCAGAGCAGCTCCCGTCATCCCTCATGTTAATTGTGGGTGTCTCTGGAACAGATGGGGTGGTGGGTCTTGCTTTTCCCTGTTTTTTCAGGAGCTTTGGTCCAGGGGATAACTGTGTAATTAAACAAGACAATACAAACAGCCCTCCCGTCTTCCCTACTCGTAAACCTATTAATGAACTTAATTGCAAAGATTGAACCCTTACTGAAACCTGGTAGCCAGTTCACCACGGTGCCAAAAAAATCGTTGTGTCCAAGACGTACAAAAAGGAAAAGAATATAGATATTAATGAGCTTAGCTCTGTTTCCCTATACAAAAATAAAGGATATAGTGATGTGACATTTGCCAGTAAACAGGCTGCCCTGGGGAGGCGAGACACTGGTTTTCCTTCTATCGAGAGCTTGTTTATAACCTTCTGTTCATCAAAGCGAGAACTGAAAGAGATCTGGAGCCGGGTCTCCTAAGAGCAGATGTGGGGAGAATTGAGATGAGTGAATGGCGGGAGTTTGGGTTTGAGAGCAATGCTGAGAAAATGCCTGCTGCCTTCCTGGGAGCCGGGCATGCAGAACTAACTGTCCCAGGCAGGGAAGAAGGTGGGAATGAGGGCGCCTGCAGAGGGCAGGTGTGAGGATGCGGGCTCCAAGTGAGCTGGTAATGGCCAGCCCTCCGGGCAGATGGCTGATGGACTCACTGTCCTGGGGATGGGCATCTCCATCCTGCCCCCACCAAGGCTGACCCCACCCCCCAGCGGCAAGTGGTGGCTCTGCCCACCTGGCCTCGTTTTCCTCGGGAACCCACCACGGCTCAGCCTTGCTCATTGTTCTGGAAGAAACCCCTCTCCCACGGCAGGTGAAGAGGCGCTCACAGCCCCAGGGCTGCATCCCCGGCACATCGATCGCTTCAGGGACAGACAGGTGGGGTCAGAGATGGCGGTGGCGGCGGAAGTCGATGCTGAGTCCCACACAGGCAATTTGATGAGGGGACCTCTGGGGAGAAGCCTGAAAGAAACAGGCCTTCCAGTTGTTTCCAATGTGGGGCTAATACAAATAAAGCTGCGCGCACACTGCTGAGGGAGACTTCTGAGGGCATGCGTGTTCTCTGGGGAAATAACTGGGGTGGAACCACTAAGCCGGGGGTTAGGTGCGTGTTTATAAAGAGGCGGCCAGACTGTCTGGCACGTCCCGTGCCACCTGCACTCCCACCGGCACGCCCACCGGCAGCACCGAGAGGCCCGGTGACGTACAACCTCACCTGCACGTGGTGGGCTCGTCGTACTCACTGTCGGCGTCTCGGTGGGCGCAGAGCATCTGCTGTGGCTTATTTTGCATTTCCCTGATCACCAGTAACAGCGTCCATTTGTTCCCGTGCTTATTGGCTGTCATAAATCTATTGTGACACGTCCCTTGGAATCTTTGGACGATGTTGATGGCCCTTCTATAGGGAAATCTTGCACATTTGGGCGGTTTAGTCTCTTTACATGTATTTTTAGTTTTCGTTTCAATAGAAAAGAGGGTTCTTATTTTACTTGCCACTGTGTTGGCTGCTGGTACACAAACATACAACTGAGGGACACAGAGCAAACGTGCACCCCCCTCCACAAGTATTTGGAGCTCCCTGAATCCATTTAGTCTCCAGGGTACAGGAAATGGGGGAGGATGAAGGGAGAAGTAGGCTAATGCTAATCATTGACATTTTAAAGCTCACAGTGTATGCCAGGCAACTATATTCCCTCTTTAAATCCTCAGAACTGCCCTGGGAGGCAGGTGCTGTCATCATTCGTTCCATCTTCCAGGAGGAAACTGAGGCACCGAGCTTACGTAACTGCGTAAAGGTCACCCGGCCAGGAAATGCGGAGCCTGGTTGAAATCCAGTCTACGCTCCCGGTCCTGATGCTGTTCTCTCTGCAGCACATCCTTGAAGATGACCTTGAAGATTCTTTAATAAATGCCTATGAAGGGCTCAGCAGTCCCAGCACACAGTCAGCGCTCAACAAGTGCTGACTATGGTGTCAGGCACCGCCCTGAACTCCGGGGAAGCAGTGACTGAGCCAGACGCAGAGCCCTGAGGGGCTCCCAGTCCTGTGGGTTGGGGAGCTGGGAAGTGAATTGTCCTTCACAGCACAGAGAAGAGGCAGGAGTGGAGAAGCTCGGGGGCCACAGGAGCCCCGGGAGGGAAGGGGAGACAAAGGAGGGAACAGCATGTGCAAAGGCCTGGTGGCAAGGAGAGCGTGTCAGGCCCGGGGCCCAGAGAGGATTGAGCAGCAGGAGTCAGGCTGGGAAACGGGGACCAGAGGAGGGGTCTCGGGGTGATTTGGGAAGCGTTTGCGGGGTGAACCAGGCACCACGGGGGAGGCCAGTGGGCGGCAGCGGGGCTGGCTCACAGCTGGCTCTCCTCACATTGCATGAGCATGACGGCTGCTTTCAGGAGGAGCCCTCCACACTGGGGGTGATTCTGTAGACAGACCATGGGGGCTGCCGGGCTGAGGGGTGCCGGGCACCCCTGCTTTCCCGTCCCATCCCCTCTCCCTCGGAGACTGTTCCAGTACATTAAATGATGAAGCAGCCTCATTTTGGAAGCTTGCAGCTCATTAACTGGTGAAGAGGGAATGAGTGAGGGAGACTCTGAGAGCCCTCCCCAGAGGCCCTGCCTGCTGCTCCAGCCCCCGGGGGGCTGCATCCTACCCATCAGGGTAAGCAGCTACACGTGGCCTCCCTCACAGGCCCCCTCAGTCCTGAGTGGTAGAACCAGGTGCTGGCTCTGAGGAGGGTGGCTCTGAAGACCCAGGGCTGTAGGGACAGAAGAGGGTCCCACATGCCCCACTTCATCCAAGGTGCCTTCTCCCAGGCTGGGCAGCAGGGCCCACCACAGCCACCATGGAGGCAGGGCCGGAGCAAGCCTTTGGAGAGGAAACCATTATTGTCTGGCCCAGGCGTGAGGGGGCCAGATGCTGGCTTTGGGCCTATGTCTCTAGCTCTTCCTTTCCTGAGGTGGGAGAGGGAGGCAGAGATCTCATAAAACCTGAAGGGGAATGTGTCTGGCCCCAGGCCAAGACTGTGCTTGACATGTTCCCTGTCCCGTCCTCAGGCTGCCTAACCAGGGCCTATGTGTGTAATCTGCCCCCAATCTTCTGAAGGATAAAGATGGTAGGACAGGAGGACCTAGTGGCCTCTTCATCCCCCACCCACTGGGCAGTGGGCAGGACTTGGAAAGGTAGGGCCACAGCAGAAGCAAAGGCTCCAAGGTAGGAGCTCTGATGGAATAACAAGGGGATGGTGAGGGACAGGCCTGGGTGAAGGCAGGACCCAGGGACAGATGTCTCTGTGCACAGGATAAGAGGCATGTTCTGTAGAGCTCAGAGGGCCAGGGACTCAAGTCCCAACAGGATGATTGGGTAGTTCCTGTCACCTCTGACTCTCCAACTACCTACCAGGACAGCCCGCAGACCCCGAAGCTTGAGAAGTGTCCCGGAACTCACAGGAAATTGGACTGATGCTGGGTATCCGACTATGTGAGGGGATGGGCTGAGGCTTTCCATCCTCCTCCTCCTCTGGGACCATCACTGTCATCATCTCCAAGGGTAACTGAGGCTGGTGCCCTGGCCTACCCTGCAGGCGCCACATAGGCTTGGTGGGCAAGGAGGCTAGCTGGGACAAGTGGGCAGCTTCCTGGGGAGTGGGTGTGTCGAGGTTGTGCCCCCAGCCCCTGCCCTGAGGGTCACTTGTAGCCGTGGCATCAGGCCAATGGAGGCCTGGCCAGAACCCAGGTCTGGTGGGCGCAGGTGCCCCTGTGCAGTAGGGAAGCGTGAGCAGCAGGGTTGCTGTCCCAGTGGAAGGGTGTTTGCAAGGGCTATGTGTCCTAGACATTTGGGAGCATGAATTTCAGCACCTCTCAGCATCCAGAACTTAGAAACATGGAGTTCTGGAGTCATACACCCAGGATTTGGGATTCTAAGAATCTCAGAATTTAGAATTGCGGAGGCTCAAAGCCCAGAAAGTGAGATGCGAGGCAGTTCAAGGACATCCAGTCTAGTGGGTTTCAAATCTTTAAAGCAACAAGACGTATCTTCAGAGCATCAGAGAAACCTCCCAGGAGCCAGGACATGGGGCAGCTGAAGGCTAAGTTTCTTGTTGGAGCTTGATGGGGACTTCTGAAGCCACACAGCTTGCTGCCACCACGCCCTCCCCTTCCTCCCTCCTTTATTGCCCACCAGGCAGCCCTAAAACACGATGGTCCACGCACCTTAACTGAGGATGGAGATGCTGAAACCAAGAGGGAGCTTGGGTCTGCCACTACACCGGCTCTCCACCTGGGCTCTGGCTCCTGCAGCCCTTGCTGCTGTCGGGCTGGGCACACATGGATGAGTTGGCGCTGGGTCTCTGGGCTTCCAGGAACCCATAAGCAGGATCCAGGGGAAGACAGAAAACTAACTACCCAGGGCTCCTTTCCTGAGCCTGGCCTGAGGCCAGAAACTGGCAGTAGAGAGCCTGCGACCTATGGGTCGCGACCCCTTTGGGGTCGAATGATCCTTTCACAGGGGTCGCCTAAGACCATTGGAAAATGCATATATTTACATCACGATGCATAACAGTAGCAAAATTTCATGGTTGGCGGTCACCACCACATGAGGAACTGTATGCAAAGGTAGCAGCCTTAAGAAGGTTGAGAATCACTGGTTGCAGAGAGAGGGGAGGAGCAGGCGGGTAACCCGTCTAGGGCATTAGGCTTGATTTTTCCCCTCCCTGCTCTCAGGACAGCTTCAAGATTTGTTGAGTAATTCCTATGTGCCAGGAGCTTTACACCTATCCCCCGTTAGGACATCAGTTATTGAGCACCCACTATGTGCCAGGCACTGTCTGGTGCTGAGGATAGATACATCAGAGAACATTTCCTTCATGGATGGATCCTGACCCATGGAGCAAGTCTGACTTTCTTTCCCTACGTTACTTGCCCATGTCACTGGCTGAGAAGTGGCAGGGCCCAATTTGCATCCACACCCAATTACAAAGCCCGTGCTTCCCACATGGCCAGCACACAGTAGGTGCAGTAGGTGGCAAGTCTCTGTCCTTCTCCCCAGCCCCCAGAGTCAAGTTCCATACCCTCTGCTGGGGTGTAAGAGAGGGCTCAGAATTGCGGGTGGTATTTGATATTATTTGGCACCTTAAGATCCAATTCCTGCCTCCAGGGCACAGGATTGGCGACGTGAAGGCCTGGGGAAAGGAGGGCTGCTATTCAACCCAGCAGAGAGATCATTGACTGATGTTCAGTTCTTTACACAGAATCCTTCCACCAACCCTGAGAAGTAGAAACTATGGTCCCATTGTACTGAGTGGGACCATGGCCTTCTGACTCTCTACTCGGCCATCTGTCGTTTTCTCTGATTTTGTAAACTTTCGAGAACAGCGGTTCTCAACCTATGGGTCGCGACCCCTTTGGAGGTTGAACAACACTTTCACAGAGGTCGCCTGAGACCACTGGAAAACACAGATACGATTCATAACAGTTGCAAAATTACAGTTATGAAGTAGCAACAAAAATAATTTTATGGTTGGGGGTCACTATAACATGAGGAACTGTATTAAAGGGTCAAGACATTAGAAAGGTTGAGAACCACTATTCTAGAACATTCTCCCCACCATTGCTTGTTCTCCCTCCTTGCAGGGCAGGCTCAGATGGTCCTGGGGCAGCCTGGAGGATGATGGTCTCTCACCTCCTCCTCCCTGGACACCCTACTTGCATCTAGATCACCCAATGTCCCACTGGCTTTTCCAGCAGCCACACCCCCATCAACTTTCCCAGCCTCCCACTCAGCCTTTACAGGAACTGCTGACAAGGTAGTTCTCCCTCCCTCTACCTGTGCACTTAATTTTTAACCTAAATGCACAACTTTTCCGAGAGTCTGTATTACATTCCATTCTGAGATCAGCGGGAGGCCTGCCGTGTTCAATGTCCCTCCAGGTTCTGTCCCCTGTGGACCTGGTTCGTTAGTGTTGATAGTTCTTCCGAGTAGGCCAGAAGGGTGGGTACAGACCCTGTGGTTCACCATTGGTGACCTCTCCTAGGCCAGTTTCCACCTGTGACAGAGCCTCCTTGAGCACCACTGTTCAGCCAGATTGACCAGCTGTCCCCTGTCCGTGGTCCTCTCCCTGTCCTTCACTGTGGTTTGCTGGTGTCTGATCTGTTCCTTCCTCTCTCTGCCCCCTTTCTCGCCACTCTGTCTCCTTGTCATTGTCCCCTTACTCTCTGTCCACCTCCCCTGTTTCCTCCTTCTCTGTATCCTCCTAATTCTCTCACCTCCTCTTTTCCCCTCCTTCCCTCCCGTTCCTTCCCTTCTTCCTCCTCCATCTTCCCTCTTAGGTTGATGGTCAAGGTCACAGCCATAGAGGCTTCTCCTCACCTGCTTCTAAACTGGTCTTTGTCTATGCCCTAGGCCACAGTGAGGGCAATGCCCAGACCCTGTGGGTGGGAGTAGGAGGGAGCACACTTGGATCAACAGAGGAGATGGAAGCAGCCTCACCATTGATTGAGCACCTCTTATATGAGAGGTGGGAATCCAGTGCCTGAGGGGGACCAATCTGGTGTCACACACATCTTAGCTGTATCCACCGGGCAACTTGCTTACCCTCTCTGGGTATCTAGGGCTGCCATGAAAACTAAGTGAGACTGTGTGTGTAGATTACTTGGTGCCATGCCCAACATCAGAAAGAGCTTGGGCAATCCTGGCTGGCATTATTTGTATGAGCTGGGCCTTCTGCCAGGAGCTTTTCATATACCATTTCATTAAATCTCTTCTTTTTATGATGCAATATTTTATTTGTATAAAAATTCTACATAACAAATGTGAAAATTGTGAAGCATAATAATGAAATGAACTGCCATGATTCAGAGCTTGGGAAGTGAAAGATTTCTAAGAGAACTGGAACCCCCGGGCAACCCTCCCCCCTGCATCCCACACTGTCTCCCAAACGGGACCACTGTCCTGCATTCTGTGTCATCCTCTTCATCCTTTCCTTTTGATCTGACCCAATATGTCTGTACCATCAACAAGGCATTGTTTAGTTTTGCCTGTGTGACCTTAATAAAAATGGCCTCATTATGTATGGATTTGTCACTCAACATTGTTTCCAGATATGCTTGTATATATGTGTGTGCCCGTGGTTCACTCATTTCACTGATGTATGGCATTTCATTTTATGAATACATCACGTTATGTATCCATCCATCTCTCCATAAATACGAGTTGTTTCCAGTTTTTGTTTTGTGTTGGGGTTTTTGTTTATTCCTATAAGCATTCTTGCTTGCGTCTCTGATGGCCTGTACAGGAGAATTTCTGGGGTATATTCCACACGGGGAACTGCTGATTTGTGGGGTCTGTGTTGGTTCAACTTTACAAGATGGTGCCAAGTTGTTCTAGAACACAGTAGTCACTGTTTCCACTCCCAGCAGCAGTGTGTACGAGTTTTCTCTGCTCCACATCTAGACCCAAACTTGTCTATCCTCTAACTTTTGGCCAAAATAGTAGGTATAAAATGGTGAGTGTCTTTGTTCATTTCTTGGATTACTAATGAAACTAAACATATTTTCCAAAGATTATTGGCCTTTGGGTTTCTTCTGTGAAATGCTTGTTCATATCTTTTATCGAATTTTCTGGTTGTTTGTTGTTATGATTTTTAGGAGTCCTTTATCCATTTAGAAGAATAGCCATTTATTGATTCCATGCTATAAATACCTTCGTCCCATTTGAGACTTGTCTTTTCACTTTATTTGTTAGCTTTGGATGGACAGGATGTCTTTATTATAAGTCAGTCCGTTTTCAATCTCTTCCTTTTGTGGTTTACAGTTTTAGTGCCTTGGTAAAGAAATATTCCCCTACCCAAGGTCACCGAACTAGTCTATAGCTTCTTCTAAAATAGTTAAGAGCTTTGCATTCCACTTCAATCTCCATCCATCTGGACTTGATTTTTGTGGTGTCCTGTGTTGGGGGTTTGATTTCTATTTTCCCATATAGATAACCAGTTGTTGCAGGATAGCTCATCCCTTCTCAGGGACAACTCCATCAAGTATCCCCTTCCCATAAGCATGTGGGTCTGCTCGGGGCACTCTGTGCTTCTCCAATATGCTCATCTACTCACCATGGCTCTATAAGACTTGATGTCTGAAATGAAAAACCCCTACCTTGTTCTTCAGGTGTGTCTCAAGTATTTTTCTCCTAATTTTTTCCTTATTAATTTTATAATCTGTTTGTCAAATTCCTTGAAATATGCTGTAAAAATATATTGAAATTTTATTAAATCTGTAGAACTATTTAAGAAATGTCATCTTTACAACATGAAGTCTTCTCATCAACAAAATACATGTCTCCATACTTAGGTCTTGAATACCTTTTAATAATTTTCTCCAGAAATGTCTTGAAGATTTTTTATTTCCCAGGTTCTTGGGTCTCTATATTTTTTTATTATTATTGTAAACTATGATTTCTAACTGTTGCTGGTAAATAGAAAAAGAAATGATGTTCCTATTTTGATCCTCTCTCCATATACTTTGCTTGAATCTCTTATTAATTCTAATAATTTGTCTGCAGATTCTTTTAAATTTTATATGAGTGGAATCAAAGAAACTTAGAATAATAGCACTTCGCTTTTTCTTTTCTTATTCATTTGCCTTCCACTTCCTTTTCTTGCCTTATTGCACTGGCTGTGGTTGAGAGGTTGAAACTTTCCACGTGATATTAAATGGAAGTGGCAAAAGAAATTTTCTTGTCTTATTTTCCTGGTTTTTAAAGAAAATTTTCAACATTCCAACATAGAAGTATTTTACTGGGTTTAAAATGGTTCCTTCTGTTTCTAGTTTGCTAAGAATTGCTGTTATGAATGGTGTTAAATTTCCCAGATGCATACAGTGAGATTAACCTGTTAATATGGCAAAAAATTAAATTATAGATGTTTCTAATGTTAACTCAACCTTAACATTTCTGGGATAAACCCAACTCAGTCATGATGCATAATTTTGTTTTTTAGTAACTTGATAGTGTTTATGACTTTTACACATATGATCCTGGGGTATATATAAACCATAATCTTTTTTTTGTAATATCCTTGTCTAATTTTTTATATCAAGATTCTAGAAGTCTCTTAAAATTCATTAGGAACTATCACCTTTTACTAATTTCTGGAGTTTAGAAATAATATGCTACCTGAAAGTAAAGACCCCTGTAGAACAATCTAGATCTGGCATTGTGTAACTCATCATAAACATAAACTTCATTCTTAACAGAATGGTGGCCATCTAGCAAAAAGCTCAGTCAGTTGTGCTTATTTCACTTCTCTTTTTTTTCCTTTATTGATTAAGATATTACAAATGTGTCCTTATCCCCCCAATATTCCCCATCCCCTCACTCATGCCCTCCCCCCTCCCCAGTGTCTGTATCCATTGGTTATACTTATATGCATGAATACAAGTCATTTGGTTGATCTCTCCCCTTTACCTCCACCCTCCCTTACCTTCCCTCTAAGGTTTGAGCATCTGATTGACTATTCTCTCTTTCTAGACTTATTTTTGTTCACCAGTTTATGTTTTTCATTATAATCCACAAATGAGTGAGATCATCTGATATTTATCTTTCTCTGGCTGACTTATTTCACTTAGCATAATGCTCTCTAGCTCTATCCATGCTGTTGCAAATGGTAGGAGTTCCTTCCTTTTTACAGTAGTGTAGTATTCCATTGTGTATATGTGCCAAAGTTTTTAATCCACTCATCAGCTGATGGGCATTTAGGCTGCTTCCAAATCTTAGCTATTGTAAATTGTGCTGCTGTGAACATAGGGGTGCATATATCCTTTCTGATTGGTGTTTCTGGTTTCTTGGGATATATTCCTAGGAGTGGGATTACTGGGTCAAATGGGAGTTCCATTTGTAGTTTTTTGAGGAAACTCCATACTGTTCTCCACAGTGGCTGCACCAGTCTGCATTCCCACCAGCGTGGACAAGGGATCCTTTTTCGCATCCTAGCCAGCACTTGTCGTTTGTTGATTTGTTGATGATAGCCATTCTGACAGGTGTGAGATGTATTTCACATCTTGATACTCACACATTCTACCAACACTCTGTGCATTTACCTTATTGATGAAAAGGAAGGACTGAAAGGTAAAGGAAGCATGGCTGGTCCTAACTTTCCCTTGGCTTCTATGTCACTGTTTTCAGGAAAAGCAGGTGCTAAAGATCTTCTCCATAGTTAACCTTTGATGAACAAGGTGCCAGTGGCCCATCACTGCCACGAAGGACTTACTGTGCCATTGACAGTAGTTGACTCCTCCCTGGATGTTCGTGCTTAATTCTGTGTCTCCCACACTCTGGGCAACTCTAGGAGCCAGAGAGAAGGCAGGAAGTAAACAGGGGAAAGGCTGATATGCATGGAATGTTCAAGGCTCTCACCTCTGCTGATATTCCCTGCTATTCCTCATACTCTAACCACCTAACCATCTAACCTGTGTTACGGTCAGAGAAACCATTACATCATAAACCTTGGCTTAAACAAATTAAAATTTTATTTTTCTCTCACGTGAGAGAATTCTGGACATGAGCTTTAGGGCTTCTAAGGTGACCTCACGAACAATCTTGTCCATGTTCCAAGCTCCCTTCTTGATTTTGTTCCACTATCCACAGCACATGAGTTCATTCTAAACATTACCTCATGGACACAATACAGCTGCTAGAGCTCCAGCAACCACAGCCCCATTCCAGACAAGAAGAAAGGGAAGAGAGAGAACATAGATGTTCCTGCATAAGCTCCCATCAAGAGAGCTTTCCTGGGAGCTGTACCCATGGCTTGGATTTATATTTCATTGCCACCACTTCCCTAACCAATAACTTCCCTTATCTAATCTATAAGAGATAGATGAGAGATTTGCATTTTTAGCAGGACACATCGATATGGCCAATTGCATCAGCATTCTACAACTAAGGGAGAAGAAGAGGTAAGAAGCCAGAAGCTCCCATCGGAACCGGGATACTTAAATAGGAACGAAGCCATCCTGAGATCAGAGCTCAACCCCAGAGCTTAATCCAGAAATTTCTCTCATGGGATAAAGCGATGCAGAGGCCTTTCTCACCTACATCCATTTAAAAAAATTAAAAACCATATATTAGTAGTAGATACTCATTACAGAAAATTTGCAAAGCACAAAAATAAATAGAAAAGAAAATTAAAATCCCCTAAAATCCCCCACCAGAGACAACAACTGTCGGTATTTTTGCATGCATCCTTGGGGGTTTTATTAGTCCCGTGTGTATATCAACAAAAGTTGGAATGTACTCTGTATTCAGTTTTATGTGCTGCTTTCTTTTCTGGCCCTTAATTTATAAACATTTCCCGACATAAATTATGTTTGAAAGTTTCATGTTGAATGGCAGCACAATATTTCATCATAATTATTTTTCATCCATAATTGATTTAGCTAATCCGCCACTGTTCGGCATTCAGATGGTTCCCAGCATTCAGCCATTAGCGATGACGCCGGGTGACCGGCTCTGCACAGAGATCTTTGTCTCCATCTCCGATTATTTCCTTACGGCAGATCTCTGGTCTCGCCAAGGTCAAAGGGTTAGACCTTGTTAAGGTTTTGATGCCTACTCGGAAGTTGCCCTCCTGGAGAGCTGGCCTGGACTCCACCCCCCACGCAGGGCCTCAGAGCATCCTCAAGCGGCTTCTGAGTCTCCCGCGCCCATCCTCCAGCACCCTTGCCTGCCTGTCTCAGCCTCCTGTCTCAGCTCTCCGGGGAGACTCGATAGAAAAAGATGATATTCTGAAATACTTAATAAGTTTTCATCTGGAAGTATTTTTTAAAGCCAACCTAATTACTCTAGACCAAATTAAGTTTGAATTGCAGCAAATTCACATTTAGAGTGAAGTGGGGGCTGCTTTGCTGGCTGGAGACGGGGCGTGGCTGTTTATAAGGGAGCCATGGGTTACAGCACAGACTGGGGAAGCCGCATCAGGTCTCTTCAGAGGAGGGGCATTCCCGTGGGAGCCTCCGTGCCATGGAGCTCTGGGATTGCACCAACACCCTCAGGGACCTGGGCACCGAGTGTGTTCCTTGTCAATTGCTGCATAAAAAAACGTGGCCCCCAAACTTCTAGTGGCTGAAAGCTACACACAGCCTGCAAGCAAGGTGTCACCAAGTGGCAGCCAGATGGGAAGAGGGGCTGCCCCAAGCTCACTCTCCTGGGTCTCTCCGAAGAGCTGCTTCATCCCGCCTGCCACTGGGTGGGCCTGCCCTGTGTCTCCGAGCCTGTCCTCTTGTGTATACCATGGAGAAAGAGACACCTGCCTGCTGTGAAGTTTAGAGAGGATGGATGGAAGCTTCTGGCACAAGCTGGACACAAAGTAGGTGTTCGAGCAATGTGAGTTGGGGATCATTGTTAGAAAAGTCGCTTTTCCAAAGCACCAGAGGCAAGACCTGGACCCCTGTCTCCTACCCCAAGTGCAATGCATGTTCTAAACACCTGGCCTTTGGACCACACACCTGACGGAGGACAGAGTTTGCTTAACTCCACACATGAGGTCTCCGTGCTGGGCCCTCGGAGGCTTGTCCTGCTGAATATGAATGGAGACGGTTTCCCAGACTAAGCCAACCTTTAACCTAAGGCAGCCCAGTGAGGCCGATGGTTGTCATCTTTGTCATCTTGTGGCCCACTAGTACCAGAACTGAGCTTCAGCCTGTCTCCAAGTCCTCCCAACCCGGTACCTAGACATCATGCCTTCCTCCACCAGATCTCTGGAACAGTTCTTCCCCTGCCAGGCCAGAGCATTCTGGGTGATTGATGGTCTCTCTTCAGTGTTGGCTGGGAGATGGATCCTCTTTAATCTGCTGCAGAATCGCTAAGACATAAAACATTTGCTCCTTGGGGCTGCTGATGGCCTTTAGAAACTAACGGCGAGCTAAACACCGACCGGAAAGGGCTGCTCAAGCTTAACCCTCCCCTTCTGAGCACAGGCCCAGGCCTTGGCCAGATGGCCCTGCCTGGACTCACGGGGAGCCCGCTCTGTTCCCTTTCCAGGCTCTTCCCAGCCCGGTGTGCAAGTGGTTCTAAGGGCAGAGGAAAGATAAGAGGGGGAGGGGGATTCTTGAGGCTTTTTGTTCCAGTGAACCCGCCCCCCAGACTGAGTAGAGAGCAGAAGACTTTGGGCCACTCCCTCCACCTCTCTGTGCCAGGTTCCTACAGGGTGAAGGGGAAGGAGGGGCCTCCCAGCACTGCGCTTCTAGGGTCTGTGTTCTATGGCAAGAAGAGCCTGGTGGTTTTCCCCGAGAGGGGTGATATGTCCATGGACTACCCGGGTTCCTGCACTGAAGCCTGCTTCCAGCTGGGACCACATGTGACCAGATCAGAAGGCCACCCCTGGGGATGGAGGGGAGAGGGTGACCTGGATGAGCTGACAGAGGGAGCCCATTACCCAGCATTCCCTGGGAGCCTAGCACTTTGCTGGGACAGCACCCTCCCCACAGCCCCACGGGCCACACAGACACATACATACAATACCCCATGCCAGCCTCCTAGCAAATCTGCAAGAAGGGGTGCTACTCCACTTAACAGCTGACAACACTGAGGCTCCAAGTGTAGAGGGACTTGTCCAGTCACACCAAAAGCAAGTTACTACAGGGCTGTCTGATTCCAAAACCTGAACCTTACCCATCATACCACTGGTAGGAGAGCACAGAATGTGTATGCTTCCTCTCCTTCCCACTCCCTGCTTTTGTGCACTCAGTCTCCCCCTCCTAGCAAGCCTTCCTGTCCTCTATCCAAATCCTACCCAGCCCAAGGCCGGTCTCCTCCAGGAAGTCCTCCTTGATGTCTGACAGTCAAACCCCCAAGGGCTTCCCCAGCGTGTCTTCTGGTTGTTCAGTTTCCCAACAGTTTTAGATCTTGCTGCTGTGAGGCCTGACACAAGCATGAGCTCATCTCATTACCTCACCAGGTTAATCAATATCTGCTGGACTTGGAGCCAGGCACTGTGGGGGCTGCAAAGGGGACAGAACAAATGTCCAGGGAGCACTGCAGATGCCTCCTACCCTGTGCCCAGTGGGAATCCATGTGTGGGGTCCTAACAGGCTCCTCACCCTGTTGGGAAGATGAGGAACCCAAGCCAGAGTCAGGGAGGAGGCTGTTCAACTCCTGCAGAGAGTCAGTGGCTAGAATTCAAAACCAGACCAGACTCCAAGTTCCAATCAGCCCGTTAGCTGCTGCAGAATTCTGTAAACCTCTTTGGTCCTTTAGTCTGGAACCCTCTGGTCTCACAAGGGGGGTGATATGGCCGCAGCTGTGCAGAGCACAGGACAGGGAGCAGCGAGACATGGCCTTTACACCACCCCCTCAGTCACATGCAGGCCTGTCACTCCACAGTGACAAGCAGGGCCCTCTGATATGCCCAGTGGCTTACAAGCTCCTTATATCACCCACCAGGGACACACAGGGCCCTTAGGTCACTCCTCAGTAACATGCAGGGCCCTCTGACACCGCCCAGTGACTTACAAGTCCCTTACATCAACCATCAGGGACACACGGGGCCCTTAGGTCACTCCTCGGTGACATGCAGGGCCCTCTGACACTGCCCAGTGACTTACAAGTCCCTTACATCACCTATCAGGGACACACAAGGCCCTGTCACCACCCTCAGTGACAGGCAGGGTCCTGTCACCCATAAGAGACAGGTGGGACCCTGACAGCTACCATCGACCTGCAGGCCCCTTACATCACCCCTCAGGGACACACAGGCCTTCAGGCCACACTTCAGTGACACACAGGGCCCTGTCACCACCCTCAGCACATGCAGAGCCCTGCCACTTCCAAATTACATGTAAGCCCTTATATCGTCATCCCTCAGTGACTCCCAGAGGCCTGTCAGCCCTCAGTAACAGGCAGAGACCTGTCACCCGCAGTGATACGGGCGCATTAAGTCCCCGCTCAGTGACATGCTCCCCACCTCTGCTAACTCTCAACCTGGCCTCCAGGCTGTGGCCCTCCCTTGGGACTCTGCCCACCCTTCCTCCAAGCTGGCCCCAGGGACCTGCTCCAGCTGAGAAGCCATGGGGCATAAATTAATCCACCTTCAGGCTTCCGGCTCCAGATGCTTTCTCCTCTGCTTTCTGGGGCTGGTCCCTCCCCAGCTAAACACACAGAGAAATAATCAAGGAACAGATGGCACTGCTGGTCCTGGGACCAGGAGAGCAAAGCCCAGCCCTGAGACTGGTGCTGTGTGATGCAGTTCATCCTTGGAGCTGGTAACGACGTGCCACAGCATGAAACAGGTAGGTGTGTGTGCATCTGTGAGTGGGGACAGGAGAGCCCTCTGTGCCCCCAGACCCTTGGCTGGCGCTCAGGCTGTGCAGGCAGTGGAGGTGGGTTCCTGGTCTGCTGATTGCAGCCACACTTGATAATAAGGGTCAGTTATGGGCACCCCTGGGTGACCTCGCAGACTTTGTTTTCTAAGTCAGCCTCGATTAGAGAGAGAGAGAGAGAGATTTCGAGTCAGCATCAAATTCTAAGCTGCAACAGCCAAAAGGAGTTCATCCAATCAGCGATGACTCTTCTCGCTGCTGGTGGAGAAATGGGGGTACAGAGGTCCCACAGCCAGTTAGTGGCAGAGCCGAACTAACCTAGGAGTGCATCCCTGTGAGATAATGTGTGTGTGTGTGTGTGTGTGTGTGTGTGTGTGTGTGTGTGTGTGTGTGTGAGACAGAGAGAGAGAGAGAGAAGAGGGGAGGGGAGCGCACTCCCATGGCTGCCCTAAGTTGGGTGACCGTCCCTGTGCAGGTGCAGGTGCTGGTTTGATTCTGTCTTACCCGGCCCCTTCTCAGAAAACTCTCTGCTCCTCCGCTGGTATGCGGTGGGAAGAGAGAGGGCGAGAGGGAGGGCAGAAAGCCCATTCTTCGTTATTTGGTCTTTAGATTATGGAATGAAAATTAAATTTAAACTCTTTGCAGGGAGGTAATTTTTCCTAATCACTCACCCTGCTGCACGGATCTCCACAACTTGATTATGTCTAATTAGATTAATTGGATGGAGAATGATTTCTTTTTTCTCAGAAAATGAACCACAGAGAAGGGGCTCACTGAAGGCCCACTGACTCCCTGCCTCCAACAAGCCCCTCGCTGGGACTGGGCTGGTGAGGAGGGGCAAGGGGTCTGGTACCAGGGTACCACCTTCCCATGCCTCCCCCTGCCTGATACCAGCTTTTCCACAGCTTTGCTCATTGTCAGTGGTGGGTACTGAGCACAGGCTCCTGACACTGAGCTATGGGAGTTATAGAGTTATCTCATTTCGTACCTCAACAACCCTTTCAGATCACTATGACCCCATTTCACAGATGAGGAAACTGGGGTTCAGAGACTTGAAACACCTGGCCAAGGTCATGAGGCTGGGGACTGGTGGAGCTGAGATTTGATTTTAAGTCATTTGCATGAGGTTAACCCTTACCCCACCAGCCACTCCCAGGTCAGGGGTCCTTCCCCCACACTCCTGTTTCCCCTACATGAGCATTTGCTGGCTGCTTCTTCGTCTCCCCTGGGCCTAGTCTGTGAGCTTCCCAGTGTCAGCCTGGCCCTCAGCTATCTTTGACCCAAAGTGGGGCTAGGCATGTGGTGGACATTCAGTTAGAATCTGCTGCCCAAGGAGGGGGGGGGATGGCAGCCCCGCTGGCTGCTGGGCCCTCTCTTTCACCACCCTCACCCCACCTGCTAAGCTCTTCCACAAATCGCCTGCAGAACGGCGGGCATTCTTCTGGCAGCTCCCCAAACTCACCCCATCCTAGTGCCCCACACCCTCAGGAGAGGACAAGAGGAGGGTGGGGGACATCTGAAGAGGATGAATGGCTACATCAAGCCCAGGACTCCACCAGATCAAGAGGCCATGCCCTTCAGGCCTCTTCGGTGGCACAAATGAGGGGGAGAGTACTGCTTGGTCCCTGAGCGCAGGCGAGAACTCTGGGTGAGTGTGGTGAAGCCCACCCACCCCACCTCATCTCCTGCCGGCATCCTGGCTCCACACCCAGTGCCTTCAGCTCTTTCTCCTCTGCTGACACTTCTCCCCAGAACCCCCTGCCTCCACCTGTCACCTGTCTAATTCCAACTCTCCCTCTCAGCCTCTGCTCAGGTACCACCTCTTCCAGGAAGCCTTTCCTCACCCCACGTGAATTAGGGGCTCCTCTTTGGGACCCCACAACCACCTGCGTACCCAGCCCTGGGCAGTGATGGCACGTCTACCTGCATCCTCCTCCCCACTGACCAATTTCTCTAGACTGGGAGCTCCTCAAGAGCAGAGAAAGCCTGAGACACCCCTATGTGCCTCATGAGGCGCCTGGCAGAGGCACCATCCCCAGGGTCATGCTAGGGGGTCGGTATCCAGGGAGGCAGAGGAATGCAAAGCTGGTGTGCGTAGCGTGTGAGCAACTGTGAGCTGACCTCCCGGATGACCGCTTACTCCTCTCTCTCTCTCTCTAACTATGTCCTAAATCACTCTTTCTTACACCTTAAAAGAGGCAATAGAGGGTGGAATAATTTCTGAAAATCTAAACTCTGGTGGAGGAACTCAGAGACTTTGAGAGGGACTGGTGCCTGGCCCTCTGCCTCCTCC
>PVJN01040971.1:6752-19090 GCA_004026805.1 Lasiurus borealis
ATATATATATATATATATATATATATATATATATATATATATATATATATATATATATATATATATATACCATTATACACACACACACACACACACACACACACACACACACTAGAGGCCCAGTGCATGAAATTTGTGCACAGAGGAGGTGTTCCATCAGCCCTGCCTGCACCCTCTGCAAGTCAGGATTTTTATACGTTTTTCTTATCTAGCTAACCTCTTCCCATTTAAAAAAAAATTAACTGAAATATCACCTATTCTAGGAAATCTTCTGTGAACAAATGTCTTTACAATCTGTATTATTTTCATAGTATACCATTCTTTTTCTTTAACAGCTCCTTAGAGTGGATGTAGTGTGGTTTTCATTCTTGCATCTGAAATTTTTCTTTGTGCTATTGTAATAGCAAAGCTTATCCAAATTACATTTGCCTTTCAAGGGCTTATATTTGGCTCAGTTTCTAGTTGGCTTCCTGCTTTTTTGTTTAAGCAATAAATTTGGGTTGTGATAGTAAGCCTCACTTGTAATCAAGCCTATAGGTCTCTCTATCTGAACATTTCTATAATACCTATCACTTTAGCATACCAGAGATTGTGTTCATTTATAGAAAATAACAATAAATGTCACCTGGTCACTTGATCTTCTAGTAATATTTTATAACAAGATGTATTATTCTAGTAATAAATCTATTACAAAACTGAGGTGTACAGAAACACATTACATTGAACAATAAAGAATGACTCAAATATCAAAACATAGTACACTTAGGACCTCCCTTGTCCTGTGCCTCAGATATCATAGCATAGTACACAATTCCTGAGAAATTCAGCTTCCTTTAAAATAAGAAAGGATGCCATACTCACGAAGCAGCTATTTCCACACATATTTTTTAAATTTAATTCACAGCACATACTCTTTGTACTAATTATTGGAAAATCATCCTAGCAATTGTCTCTGTTCCTCTCTGTATTGTTGCCTTACATTCTGATATTATTACTGTGCTTTTATCATCCACTCACTTTAATAAGATTGTGAATTTTTTAAGGGCAGAGATCATAACTTGAGCTTCTGTTTCTCTGTCATGGTGCCTAGATAAATACTCAAATGCCATCCAGTCCAACTGACTGTGATGAGAGAGGCCCACTGTTGCTGGAGACTTCTGATTTTTATTTAAGGGGCCTCACTTGTTCTGTGCCTTTACAGAGGGGTGAGTAGGGGCTGAGGGAATTTGAGGAAACCTAGACAGAATTCTCCTCCTAAAATATTTTGCTAAGATGGCGACCGGGACCGCCTGTCATTTGTCCAATTAAAACCTGGACACACAGCAATAACAAAGGCACTGGTCTTCTACTGCTAATGCACGGGGATCAAACCCTAGCCTGCAGGAACTCACCCTGTGCAGACAGGACCAGGCCACTGGGTAGATCTGGGCTGGTGCTCCTAATTCCGGGGAGAGGGAGATTTCCTCTGGCTGCAGGCTAGAGGCCCTAGACTCCGCACCAAACCCCCAACAGGTCTCTAGCACAGGTTGGTAAGCAGAGCAGCTTCTTCGCCTGGGATTGCAGGAGCAGCTTGGCTGGACTCTGCCTGGCTTGTTGGCCCTGTGATCACAGGGCTGGTCAGCCTGATCTGTTGGCCTTGTGATGGCAGAGTGGCTCAGCCTGGGCTTTTCACCCCTTGATCGATGGGCTGCTCGACCTGAGCTATTCTCCCTCTGATCTCAGGGCAGGTTGGCCTGGGCTCTTTGCCCCGTGATGGCGGGGCAGCCTGGCCTGGCTTGTTCTCCCCAAGATTGCGGGGTGGCCCGGCATGGGCTCTTTGCCGGTGATCAGGGCAGCTTGGACCCTGTTGGGCAGTGGGTGGCTTGGACCTGGGCAGGCAGCTTCAGGTGCTATCTCTGCTGCCTTTCCAGATCCAAGCCACCATGCAATTGGGGCTTGGACCTGGGCAGGCAAAGGTGCTTCTGGGGGCTTGAACCCAGGCAAGCAGCTCTGGGTGCTGCCTGAACCACCTGAGTTTGGGATTTACCTGCCATCTTTGCTGAGTTAATTTGCATATCACTCTTGATTGGCTGTGGGTGTAGTGGAGGTACGGTCAATTAGCATTTTTCTCTTTTATTAGTGTAGATATTTTTTATATAACAGGTGATACAACAGTAAACACAAATTACTTAGTACAATTATTTTTTAGTCATTAGTCTATAACCCTGAACATTTAAGTCTTTGGCCAAATTTTATGGCAATTTTATGGTAACAAATCTAAATTACCACAAGCTATGCTCTAGATAACCCATATTTTTATATACCTTGGTTGACATTTTTAGGGAAAGGTAGTAGTATTCAGTTGTTTTATTTTTAAAATATTTATACAAATTTTGCATTTGTTTACACTTCTTTTGCTCATCTTTTTTATTTGTGAACTTTTTCAAGTTGGTCTCTATTGTTGGGAGGAGCTGAATTATTCTTAAGAATATGTACTATAGCTTTATGTATAGTCATAGATGGATTCTTTCATATATTTGTGTCATTTTGTTAGTTGCGGTTTTTATATATTAGTAAAAATTGTAAAATTATAAAAGATTCAAATGTTCAACAATAAAGGATTTATTAAAGTTGTCTTTGCTATAGCAGAATATTCTGCAGTACTTTAGAATGAATATCAATACATATTACTTATATTTTGAATAAAAATGTACAAAATAGTACACAAAGACCTCTTTTAATATATTATTAATCTATATACCACTTATTATTTTCTTTTATATATATTTATTCAGATGCTAAATAGACTGCTAAAAATTAATAATCTATTCCATACTTCATCTTTTCCATGAAGGCAAATAGAATAAAATTTTCCAGAGCTATGCATTATAGGTTTTACTTTGCTTATACTTACATTATATCTACCCTTAGAAAATATAAAAGCAAATTAGACAGTTGCAGCAAAGGCAAAATTTTACTCAATCCCACTGTATCACTATGATTTCAGCCTTTTGTTTGGCAAGACTGACCAATGGAAAGGAATGTTAAGCCTTAAAGTCATTCCCAGCAGAGCCTTTCTTCAGCTCAGTTTATGTTCTTGAAAAGAAAAGAAAAATTGCAAAAAGGAAGGAGCCAAATTTTCAAAAGCATTCAAACATCTAAAAATCTAAAGTCATGCAACTTGCTTGCTGAGAACGTTCCACTCATTCTCAACCAATGTTATCTGATATCGGATTCTTGATTTTCTTTTGTTCAGACATTTGAATTAAGTTCTATGAAGCAGTACAAGGAGGGCTAAGTATATAAAGTCTTCTGCATGAACAATAAACAGCTATGATATTCCTTCTGAGTTGTTGTACCCAGTATACCAAAGGAATATTTTTCCTGTGTGATCCTTTTGGGCAATTAAGCAATAATCACCTGTGAACTACTAGCTTTAAATGACAGGCCCCTGGAAGAATAATTGGATGCATTAAAACATGTTTCTAATGTTGATGTCTATAAAGCAAGACATAATCTGAATCTCTGCCAGCCTGCCCTCGCCAACATCTCTTTCATTCTGTTTGTTCTTACTCTTGGTCTTACAATTTCTCTTCTACTTATATTTCTCTTTTCTGTCCTTCTTTCTTTATTCCTTTTCTATCTTGGGCTCTTCTTTGCATTTTAGCATTTGCATAATATGTATAAATTATTACTGTGATGGCAGGTTAAAGTTTTCTAAAAAGTAAAATTGTATGAATTGAAATATAAAATATTTTCTGATGAAATGGTATGTTAAAATAAAATTGTGAACTTTTAGCAAATTGTGTTAATTATGAATTGTTTGACTTTCATTTTTTTACTACTCATTATATTTAAAACTAAATATATGTTATTCATAATTCTACCATATATTCTATTGCATACTTAAAGTATATAAACTCAGCTTAATAAAAATATACTGAGTTTAATAAACATTCTTTCTCTTTAAAATATATTTTAAATTATTAAATGATATTGGAATGTAGCCATTAGAAGCATTTATACATCTTCCTCTCTTGCTTAATTACTTTTTCAACTCTTAATTTCTTTAAATTTCACTTAAATTATTTCACTGATATTTGGTTGTCTTATATTACTCAAAAATAAGAGCTAACATTTCATTAAGATTTGAAACATTCCAACTGTCCAACAATGTAATTTCTAACTATAATAATCATATTTTTTTTCATTCATGTTTAATTTGTGTGCTGTCAGTCTAAATGTCTTAATTTTAAATCATAAGTACACTTTATATATTAATGTTGTTATAGACTGACAAAAAGAGTGCAAGTTTAATTATTAGTATTAAGTTTTAGTACCAGTTTAATTAAAGCATAAATACTGTTTATGAACATTACTTGCATATATAAGAACTTCCTCCTTCTTGTGAATGTAATATTTTGGAGAAAAAAACAGTAAAAATGTTTATTATTTGTGTATTCTGTATTGATGTGCATTACTAAGTAGAATTCACATATTTGTCCTATTATTTATTACATACTAGAGGCCTGGTGCATGGAATTCACAGGGACTGGGCATATGCCGGCAGTTGGACATCCTTAGCAAGTCTTGGAGGTGGGAAAGGCTCCTGCCACTGCTGCTGCACTCTCATGCCATAAGCCAGGCTTCTGGCTGAATGGTGCTTCCCTTATGGGAGTGCACTGACCATTATAGGGCAGCTCCTGCATTGAATGTCTGCTTCCTATAGTCAGTGTGTATCATAGCAACTGGTCACTCACCATTCGGTCGATTTGTATATTAGCCTTTTATTACATAGGATTGAATTAGGAAAAGTTAAGTCTTCTTGAATAAGAATCTTTAAAAAATATACATAATTGTTGAGAATACACATAAATATTTTATTTTTTATAATTTTTATAAGGACTGCATTTTTCAAATAGTGCTAAAACTTGGGGTTGGAAGGGAATGAGGGGAAAAGGACATGTATATAACATATTAATCAATAAAGAAATTAAAAAAAACCTTTAGGAGTTTTGAGTTATTAATTATAAGAACTATTTACTGACATACTTATATGTATAAGTATATATAATACCGAACAAGATACATTTATATTATGTCTATGTATAACTATATCTATATAAGCTATTCATAACTGCATAATTATATCTATAATTATATACATGCAATAAGTTGTCTAGTACTGTATAACAAATTACCCCAGAACTCATCAACTTAACTCACACTTATTATGACATACCTGGATCTTCCACTTGGGAGTATCTCATATAGACACCATTAAGTGTCCACTTAAACTCCAGTTTACTGTTGCTGTTAGGGCTTGACTTTAAGGATCTACTGCAGAGTCACCCATCTTTTTGGTTGTGGGGATTGAGTTTCCTGAGGCTGTTGTACTGATCATTCATTTTCTCAAAAGAGGTAGGCTGAAGGGCTCCTGTAGTAGTTCCTTTCAATACAAGCCCTTCTGTATAGCACCTCATGACCCTGAATGGAGCAAGAGGTCAAGAGAGACTTCAGAAAAAAAGGAAGTCACATTTGAAACCTTCTCATGACGATGTCCCATCACTTTTGCTTAGTTTATTTTACTATAGATATATAATAAATCCTTTCCCAAAGAGAGTGGGAGAGAGGTAGCAAGGGAGGGAGGGGGGAAGAGAGAAAAAAGGAAGAGAGAGAAAGAAAAAGGGAGGGAGGGTAGGGAGAGAGAGAGAGAGCGAGACATTGATCTGTTGCCTCTTACCTGCACTTCGATCCAGGCCTGGGATTGACCTGCAACCCAGGTTTGTGCCTTTGACTGGGTATTGAAGCAAAGGCCTTTTGGTTTGAAGGCAGATGCTCTACCACTTAGCCATACTGGCCAGTGCTAGTTTATTTTATTTTAATGCAATTCTGAGGAAGTGTGAGATTAAGGTGTGAAAGTTATGTCCTAGGCTTATTGCTTGTACTATTACTGATAAAATGCTTTATTGCTGATAGAGGTTTACTATATTTGTCTTATCATTAATTAAATATTAAACATAAACAAATAATTACTTGTTGACTTAATTATACATGCTTTGTCAGTTGGTTAAGCAGTAGAAGCTTGAATAAGGGTTAGCATAAATCTATGGTTATTCTCTTTTTATGGAAAAGATCAGTGTTATGGTTATGATCAAGCATCCTACATTTCTTTATAGTTGACTGTGTTAGGAGTGTAGATTTTTAAACACAACCTGTAATATAACTGATAGGCATTGAATAAATCTGTTTTTGTAAGCACTATTGTATAGATTAAAATAGCTATAGAAGCACATGAAAGAAGTAAGTCTTTTAAAGTACTATTTTGAAGAAACTAATGGGAATTTTAAAATTTTATTAATATTTGTTTTTATATTTTAAACAGTAGTCAAATCTTGAGATTTAAATATATTTGTGCAGCCTAACAGAAATTCCATTTAAATTTTGAAAGTCTTCCATCTATATTAAAAGCTTTTTCTCAATTACATACTGAATTAAATATGAAATAAGGAGATTCTAAGTGCTTGAAATTTATGGTTTCATTATTCTGAAAAGTTAAAAATAAGAATATGTAAAGATTCACATTAATGATTTAGTTTCAGCACATACATGTAAATGAATTGGAACTGAAATTCACTGCTGACTGTAAGTAATAATCACCTAGAAACATCACATGGGCTTCATTACATCCTATGTCGAATAAAAGTAAAGCACACAAGGGACCTGGACAATCTGCACAAATAAAAGGATTATAGTATTTAATCAGCCTAAAATGGTCACCATAAAACTTCATTATGGAGCACTTTTAAAAAACAAAATAAGGAAAGATGATCTTGACAATGAAATCCAATTTTCAAGTTGACAATTGCTTTAACAAAATGCAGCTAATTTTCAAGCAGGTGTCTTCTATATTATTTTTGTATATAAAAAGATAGTGAAGCAAAATGAATATGGAAGTTATTGAAAACACCATGGCATTTAGTATCTTTGTTTAATATACAAGCATGTGAAAATGCCAGCATTTTTTTTCCTTTTCTAATTTGTTATGATTCCTGCTTTTAAATAGCATATTTTAAAAATCACTTTGGGAAACTTTTCTAGGGGGTAAGGTACGCAACATTTGTTAAAGACAATGGAAGCTATGTTTCCAATTTTCTATGCAGAGTGAAATCAGAGAACAAACTAGATTTAGAGCCTGACTGGTAGTTCTGAATTTTAGAATTTGGTTGAAAATTTTCTCTATGTTATTAGAAAATACAATTAATATTTAGCTTGAATTTGTTTAATTTAGAACAACATCCAGGTGATATAAGGTTTATAATATTACTAGAGGCCTAGATTTATGCATGGGTGAAACAGCCCGATCCCCACAGGCCAGGCCTAAGGACCCACCATTTCAAAAATCTGTGCACCGGGCCTCTAGTCTATAATAATAAAAGCATAATATGCTAATTAGACCGGACAGCTGAATGACCTTCCAGACATAATTCTGAATACCCTTCTGGACAAAGCCACCATGGCAGAGGCTGAGGTAGAGGCGGTTAGGGGAAATCAGGCAGGCAGGCGAGTGGTTAGGGCTGATCAGGCACGTAGAGTGGTTAGGGGCAATCAGGCAGGCAGGCAGGCAGGTGAGCAGTTAGGAGCCACGGGTCCCAGATTTCAAGAGGGATGTCTGACTGCTAGAGGGATTGGGCTAAATCAGCAATCAGACATCCTTTGAGGAGTCCCAGATTGTGAGAAGGTGCAGGCCAGACTGAAGCACCCTCTCCATGCATTAATTTCTTGCACCAGGCCTCTAGAATGCATATAAGATCTTTGGATAATCTTTCCTACCCTTCCCCCTTGATATTTTAATGAGGATTTCATTGAATCAAAGATTGCTTTGAGTAGTATGGGCATTTTAATGATGTTGATGAATAGATTATATTCTTCCATTAGTTTAAGTCTTCCTCTATCGTTTTTTTCAACATCATGTAATTTTCTAAGTACAAGTCTTTTACCTCCAAGAAACCATCAACAAAACAACAAGAAAGCCCACTTCATGGAAGAACATATTTGCCAATGTTATCTTTAATAAGGTTTTAATCTTCAAAATGTATAGGGAACTTGTACAACTTAATAAGAGGAAGATGAGCAATCCAATAAAAAATTGGACAAAGGATTTAAATAAACACTTTCCAAAAGAGAACATACAGAGGCAAAGAGAAATATGAAAACATGCTCAAAGTCACTAATCATCTGAGAGATGCAAATCAAGACAACAATGTGGTACCATCTCATACCTGTCAGAATGGCTATCATCAACAAATCAACAAACAACAAGTGTTGGCAAGGATGAGGAGAAAAAGGAACCCTTGTGCATTGCTGGTGGGAAACCACTGTGGTGTATCCTCAAAAACTTAAAAATGAAACTCCAATTTGATCCAGTAATCCCACTTCTAGGAATATATCCCGATAAACCAAAATTACCAATCAGAAAATTATATATGCTTCCCTATGTTCATAGCAGCATAATTTACCATAGCTAAGATTTGGAAACAGCCTAAGTGCCCATCAGCAGATGAGTGGATTAAAAAAAAAATACACAATGGAATACTACGCTGCTATAAAAAAGGAACTCTTACCATTTGCAATAGCATGGATGGACCTGGAGAGCATTATGCTAAACAAAATAAGTCAGTCGGAGAAAGATAAATATCACATGATCTCACTCATTTGTGGAATATAATGAACAATTTAATCTGATTAACAAAAATAGACCCAGAGACATAGAAGCATCAAACAGACCATCAAACCTCAGAGGGAAGGCAGGGGAAATTGCTGGGGAGAGGGGGTGTGATGATGATGGTAAGAGATCAACCAAAGGACTTGTATGCATGCATATAAGCGTAATCAATGGATACAGACACTAGGGGGTGAGAGCATATACTGGGAGGGTAGGAGCAGCCAGGGAAAGGTCAGTGGGTGGTGGTGGGGGGGAGGAGACATGTGTAATAATTTAAACAATAAAGAATTTAAATTAAAAAAAAGAATAAGGTACCTCCAGAGACCATGAGAGAAAATACGTAGTCAGATTTCTGAGAGAAAGAAGATATGATACAGGCTCAGTCAAAGGAACTTTCTGTAGATAAATTCAGAAGCATTCATACATTAGAACAATAGGGAATAAGTTCAGGTAAATACACATTTATTTATTTGTGGGTGACAAGTAGAGAGATTTTTGGAGTGATGACCTATTTCTTCTCTTAACTTGGACCTGGAGTCATCTGTTAAAGAGCCTGAAAGTCAGAAGTTTTGAAATTGTGCTTAAGAATTAGTGAATAAGTTGACAATGTAAATAGTAATGTAGCTGATCAAAACAAAGCTAGTTGTGGTTGTGACCAGGAGTTCATAGTGGGCTACTCCTCAGGCATGAAGCTGTACCTTGGACAGGTGCAGAAAGACACTTGATTTTAAGCACAAAGTTCTACAGGACAGATGAAATGAAATCGTCAGTGGGTTAAGAGATCATCAATAATGATATTAAAGGGTGTTGATGGTAGCTAGATAGAAGAGTTTAGTCCAGTTCTCAAAATAGCTTTTAACATTCATTTCCTTAAGTACACAAATTACAATTTATGACAGAAGTAACTTTTTAAAAAAATGTATATTTTATTGATTTTTTACAGAGAGGAAGGGAGAGGGATAGAGAGTTAGAAACATCGATGAGAGAGAGACATCGATCAGCTGCCTCTTGCACACCCCTTATTGGGGATGTGCCTGCAATCAAGGTACATGCCCTTAACCGAATCGAACCTGAGACCTTTCAATCCGCAGACCGACGCTATATCCATTGAGCCAAACCGGTTTAAGCCAGAAGTAACTTAAAAAAAAAACTTGAATAATTGGAAACATAAAAAGCTTAAGAGAAGGGCAGTGATAATCTGGCTAAGGTTAACTGTGCATGAACAAATTCAACCAAAATGTCCAGATGCCTTCTCAGGAGAAATTAGTAGAGTGTTTTCTTTCTATTTAAGAAGGCCTATGTCCAGTTAACATTGGTGATGACTGTCCATCTTTTATAGTATATTCTTGCCTTTCCTTTGAGAGATTCTTTAAATAGGGAGCTGTGAATATAGTGCTTTAATTAAGCCATCTTCTTTTAAAACTTTGATCTTATGGTTGAATATAACAGCTACAATAGAGCTGAATTCTCTGGAGAATTATAATAACGTTAAGAATCTTCCCTTATTCTGCATCTTTTAAATATATATGTTCTATAGTGGAATAATTTATTTCCATCCTACAGCAGAAAATTCTGACTCTAACATTTATCAAATTTGCATAAAAAATCTTATTTTTAAAGTTGGCATTGAAAAAGTGCTGATGAAGTAATTCAATACAGTGAAATGTGTGTGTACCAGTATTTATGTGTGTGTGTGTGTGTGTGTGTGGAGAGGGGTGTATGATTATTTATGAGAATTCATACAGGTTACATCTTAGAAATGTACAAGTCTAACAGTACATTAAATATCATGATGAGGATTTAATAGCTGGAGGCATCCAAAATTCAGAGTTTGAGACAGCAATAAGCATGATTGATACATGAATAAAGAAATCTTAATAAGAATTTTAAACTTCTAAGCGTTGCAAGAATGTTACACATTATTTTTTTTTATGAAGGGGCATGGCAGGAAGATATGGAAGATATGTTACTCTTGCTTTGTCAGGTATAGTTCAGAGTTGTGAGCATGAGTCCTGTGTAAATGCTATCCAATTACTGTCTATAATTCCCACTACTAAGCCAGGAAGTGTTGCCTTAATTGTGTTCATTTGAACAATGATGAAAATATGTTTGTTGTGCTATGAATATGCAAGCCATTTTTTTCTATAAAACAGTTTTGGATAGTAATGTTTATTGCAAATGATAAAGATAAAAAATTTGCTGAGACAAGAGGATTCTATAAAAAATGTTGAACTGCTTCACACTTACCCAATATAAGTAAACATTAAGCAGGTTGCAAAATAAAGATGAATTTAAATTTTAGTTAGAGTAAGAAATTTTATTTTTAGTGCTTCAACAATAAATAACTTCTGACAACATAATGATTATGGAAGGAAAGAGGACAATGCCTTATAAAAGAAGTAAAACTTTTGTCTTGACATCTAGAGAAAAGAGTCAGCTTCCCATATCCTAGTACATAATACAATAACTCAAGGTAAAGCAAAAAGTTGTGCCTATGAAAACGAAACAAGAATGTGTTGTGACATGGGAACTTTGCAGAGCTTTATGAAATATGAAGCAGACTGGATCAAACAAATGAAACACCTCACTAGTTTGGTTTGCTATCTAAAGGGAAAAAAAATGTCAACAGTAAGGGAAAATGTCACCAAATGTCAGAACTAGAGCTCCTACAAAATAAAGCAGCACATTTTGCTAGGGATAAAGACTACTGCACAATCCTATTGGAACTCTATAAATCAAATTCATGAAAAAGGGACACCTCAATAGGCTAGAATGTCAACATTAATAAACAGAGTCAAATAGAACTACCACACCAGAGTAGTAATGAAAAAAGAAAGAGAAGTAGAACTGTAATTTCCAGTGGCTGGGTTTTGCAGCAATATATTTGTGTGGGTTCTAGAAGTGGTAGTAATGAGTAGTATGAAGAAGAAGAAAGACGGTATTAAGAAATTAAGTGGGTGCACAGAATAGAAAAAGAAGTATTGATCTGTAGATGTTGCAATTTTGTTTTAAGCATGAGCAGCTGTGAAAAATAACTACCGTCTATCGAGTCTGATTATATGCTAGCAACTCTGCTTGCCGCTTATAAGATTACTTCATTTTAGTCTCACAGTAATTTTAGAACTGTGTTAGCATTCTCTTTTAGAAATGAGAAGGCTGGATCAAAAAGCATATATTAACTGACCAGCATGACATAGTGACTAAGTACCTAACATATAATTCCTGCCAGCACACAATATTGTAATTTTTCTGCTCACCTAGTTTATTTGTGTAGCAAAATTGTGATTTTTATACTCAGAATATCTATACATACACACACACCCACTGAGTGGCCAGATTATTATGATCTCTGAATGCATAATAATCTGGCCCCTCAGTGTATTTGTATCTCGGATGGGTACCAAAAGTATTCTAGACTTTTGCTGGAGATCAACTATCTACTGTACTGTATTTGCCTTGAACTTTCTATCAGCCAGTGCAAAGGGGAAAACTTATCAGGTTCATAATTTATAGTATCTTTGATATCAAATAAATGAGGTACTCAAGAGAAATACACTGAGTGGCCATATTATTATGTGCCCAGTGGTATCACAAAGCATAAAATGAAGAATTAGTATTTTAAAAATAAAAGTAT
>PVJN01040972.1:0-18990 GCA_004026805.1 Lasiurus borealis
AAATAAGCCTTCTGCTGGTCTGCAGCCCTGTGCTTCCTCCAAGGTCCCCTAATTTCTAAATTTTCCTAAACCTGTCTTTTTCACCCTAAAAATTCCTGTTTCAGTGACACCTTCAGATCCCCCTCTGCCCCTGCCCACACTCCAGCATCACACTCCATGTCCCATGCTGCTCACACCACTGTTACCCCCTTTCAAAACTTTTCCTGGCTCCCACTTTTATATAATGCTCCTTACATTAGGTAAACTTAATAAAGGAAAACTAAAAGTCATGACAGTGAGCAAGTTTATTTGTGCACAATTTCAAAAATAATTCTGCCAGCATTTTACTACATGAGTAGTATTTACTGTTAGTTTGTAGCAATTACATTTTCCCAGATTAATTGGCTCCTATTATTAGTTTGTTATTAATTCACTTGTTTATAGCTATAGATTTTGGATTTTATTTAATATGCTTCAGAATTAATTTTATTGTTGGAAATGTTTATTAGTTGTATGAAAAACACATTCTAAATATAAGTAAAATATTTCAATATGGGTTATAATTCTTTTAAATAGTTCTGTAAAACCAACTGTTATTCTATGTAGAATTTTACATATATATTTAATAGTTTTACTTATCTCTTTATTTTTTCCAAATTTGTAGTGCCCTATCTCTGTGGTTTTTAAACTTAAGATTTGCTAGTATATAAAATATTTTGAGTTACTATAATTTGTTAAAGATACTAAACTATGATTTTAAAGTACAAGAGAATTATTCAGTAGAAATAATTTCATTTTGATATGTGCTTCTCTAGAATGGACAGAGTAAAGACACACACACACACAAACACACATTCATCTAATGTATAATGTGTATAAAGGAAATAGCATTGCATTTGTGTTGATTGATATAATTATTTTTATCTTTTAGCTTAGCATTTACCAATTTTGTTTTTTCTCCCCTACCACCCTTTTTTAAGTTGATCCAAAAATCAACTTTTCTTTCCCCAAAAGTAAACATTTTCCTTTTTTTTCCCATCATGGCTTAGTGATTGAGCATTGACCTATGAAACAGGAGGTCATAGTTCGATTCCTATTCAGGGCATATGCCATATTTGTGGGCTTGATCCCCAATGTGGAGTTGTGGAGTGATTCTCTCTCTCTCTCTCTCTCTCTCTCTCTCTCTCTCTCTCTCTCTCTCTCTCCCCCTTCCTCTCTGAAATAAGTAAAAAAATATTTTAAAAAAGGAAAAATTCTGTTTCTCTTCCCACAAATTATATATTTTTAAATGAGTCTATTTTTCATCTCTATACAAATCTGGAAAATTATCTACCATTTATGCCTTTAAATAGTTTCTCTTGTCCACTTTCTCTTCCCATTTTCCATATAAATAAGCTACTTACTTTTTGTTTTAATCTTATTTCAGAAATGGCATTCTATCATTGCTATAGTATTCTCATCTTTAAAAGGTAGTCAAAGAAGTCCAGCCCATACTCAAGGGTTGAATACTACCTTAGGACAGGAATCCAGGACAGGCATCATCTGGGATCCTGGTAGAGATTGCTTGCAACAATAAAGTATTTAATGATAAGAATTTATCTCTGAAATCTATGGCCCATTTACATGTTTTCATATGTAATAGAATTAATTTTTTGTAGTTTCATCAGATCAAAATTGTCACGATGTTCTCATAACAGTAAAACAAACTTTAAGGGTTTGCTTTTTCTTTTAGCTTATAAAGTTTTACATGTAACAGGCAAAAACTATAGCATAAATCATTCCTATTATGTCTTTGTTTTTAGCAAAACTGATGTCTCAAAGGCTGAGGGAATTTTATTATTCTTGGCAAATATCAGTTATTCACCAAGGTATACTTGTATTACTAAAAGATTTTTATTTCCTTAATGTGATATATATTTCACTTGTGGTAGAGCATTTGTTTGGATATTCATTTGAGTTATTTTCACCAACTCCCCACTCATCTCCAATTCTAGAAATAAACTAAAGCACATAGCTGAAGCTGTTTGATGGTAACTTAATTTTCATTGAATAACCACATGAAAACTTAAAAAAGTTTGTGACGTTTAGTATAACCTATACAAAGGATATACTAGATATATGCATGACAAGATTTATTGGACAGTAAATCAAATGTAATACAATGATAAAATAAATAAATGGAAAAGATTTATATCAAACTTTCAAGAGCAGAAATGGTAACATGACTATAGATAGCATGAATGCATGTTGAATCTAGACTTTGTCCCTGGAGCTCTGAACAATGGTCTTATCATCTATCACAGTTAATCTAACTCAAATCTCTAAGATCTTTACATAAAACTGAGATATAAAAAATGACTGAGGGTAACTTTTGCCTACGACTATTGGAATTCAGGCACAATGTAAATTTTAAGTTTAGTTCATTTGTATGTTTTATTTTATGTTTTCACCATGAGCCTTTGGCACCCCTGAGTCTCCACTCAAAGCATGACATATGTTACATGCGTGGAGCTTTATATCTACAATTGTAATTGCTAAGAAGTTTAGGCAGATTATCCAATTAGTCATTAAAGTTTATATATTGGGAAACAAAGATCATGACAGACTTTTAATGAAAGTACCATTTTCAGTAAAAGACTGAAATACTAAAAAAATATGTCTTGGTCTACCATTTGCTCATGCTTAATTGTGGACATACTAAGAAACTCAGAACAAGGCTGCTGCTATAATAAATTAGCACCAACTTTTTGGCATCTTCCAGTTCTGTAGGTTATAAATCTCACTGGCTAAATCCAAATGTCAGCAGGCCTTTCTTCTTTTTGGAGTTTCTTGGAGAGTACCGCTCTCCTTCCCTTTTCAGGCTTTTAGAGGTGCCTCCTGCCCCGGTCTAATGGCCATTTCTTCCAGCTCCAAAGTCAACAAGGAAGGTGGAGTCCTGCTCTCATGACATCACACTAACAAAGACGTTCTCAACCTGTGGGTCGCAACCCCTTTGGGGGTCAAATGACCCTTTCCCAGGGGTCACCTAAGACCATCGGAAAATGTAGATATTTACATCATGATGCATAACAGTAGCAAAATTTCATGGTTGGGGGTCACCACCCCCTGAGGAACTGTATGCAAGGGTCGCGGCCTTAGGAAGATTGAGAACCACTGCACTAACCTCTCTGTCTGTCTACATCTTATCCTACACTAATACTTGGCCTCTCTCTACACTGTTAAAACTGTTGTAATCACATATGGCCCAGCAGGATTACCATGATAATCTCCCTATTTTATTTAATACTAAATATAAAATTTTATTAGGACAATGTGACAAAACACACACACACACATACACACACACACACACACACACACACACACACACACACAGTAACGAACGGGGCATCCTTTTGAATGTGAGCAACCACCTATGATTATGTAGCTTTCCCAAGAATCTTTCTTAACTACTAACTGACCAAAAACTCTTTCTCCAACATGCTGAACTCTCACTTCAGTTTATTTAGAAGCTTTTTAATAACCCCTCCACGGCTGGCAGGAGGGACATTTCATCTGAAACACTACAAATGGGGTCTTGAGCTTGTCTGACAGCTAGTACCCCATATGCTGGTCTTATATCTGCCCTGTAACCATGGCACTTGAGTCACTGACCAGCCCGGGACAGAACAACCCCCATCTGCCTGACAGGGCATTTCTGGAAGGGCTCTGCACCCCCTGGGAGGGACTGGGGGGGGGGAGCATAGCACTAAACGCTTCATCAGGAGTGTCCAGCATTCCCTCAGATCCCCAGGAGAGGCAAGGCCTGAAGAGCCTTCTTTCTGGTGGCTTCACCTACAAGATATACCTGGGCTGAGTGAGCTCCTGTGAGGGAGGGGAGCGGCCATGTCAAAATTAAGTATTGGAAGTTTCTAAAAATTCTGCCCATGCAACCCTAACCCCTATGTATAATTTAGCCAATTAACTTCTCCAAATTCTAAAATGGGTATTATCGACACCCCATTTAAAATCACAGATTTGTCCTAACTGGTTTGGCTCAGTGAATAGAGCATCAGCCTTCGGACTCTATGGTTCCAGGTTCGATTCCGGTCAAGGGCACGTACCTTGGTTGCGGGCACATCCCTAATAGGGGGTGTGCATGAGGCAGCTGATTGATGTTTCTCTTCCATCAATGGTTCTAACTCTCTATCTCCCTCCTTTCCTCTCTGTAAAAAATCAATAAAATATATTTTACTAAATAAATAAAATAACAGATTCACTACTTTGGCAAAGGTGTTAGGCCTACTAAGCGGTAGTTGCAGGATTTGGATCCAGGTTATTGGGGCTCAAACAACTATGGGATCAGATGGAGAGGAATGGACAGCAGGGAAAGTCTAGACACAGACACAGTGAGGCAATTTTCCACAACTCAGAAACAGGGGCAGCAGGAGACCAGGCCCCTGACCCCGCCTCCTGGATCCAGGTCCGAGTTCTGTGTTCTGCAGAGGCCCAGGGTTCGCTTTCCACCACTCCCTCAGGCTCTCTTAGCCAACTACCTCCCCCCACCAGCCTTGTTGCTTTGAGTTTCTCTGTTCACCCCCCCCCGGTGAACAGACCAGTCCTGAATCAGCCAGTTCTCAGCTCCTCATAGTCCCAAGAGCCATATAGTCCCCACACGAGGAGCATCAGCACCTCTTCAGCAGCAGGGACTTCTTTAAGAAGTGTATTATAGCCTCCTCTTATGTGGATGAAAATAACATTAGCAGCCCTCGCTGTCCTCCCCTCCTGGCATCCTACCACAAAGGCAACGATTCCTCTGGCAGCACCAGTGGCCTGTAGCCTTGCCACTGCCCACCTCCCCCAACTACGCAAGGGCACCTCGCCATCTTTGAGGCCCGCTCTCTGCATCTGGAGGCCCCGCTCCTGCTGCTCCAGGCCCCGGGATAATCCTGTCCCGGCAGCTCTGTCGATGCCTATGAGAGAGGAGGGACAGCAGCTGAAAGAGAGAGAGAGTACAGCATAGCCTTTCCATCCACCTTCTTGACATTGCTTTACACATCCCACACCCAGACCACCTAATCCTCCTATTTAGAAATTAACTGAACTACTTCCCTTTCATCTTGCAACCAGAAATGGTCCTAGGTTTAGGGATTAGGACATGGGCATTTTGGGTCTGTGATTGTCATTCTGCCTACCATGAAAATTTAAGATAATTTTAAATTAGCCAAATATTATCACTTAGTGAAAATATGCATTTATGCATATTCTAGATCATTAAAATTCAGATATTAAAAAATGATGACTTAAAAACACATGAAATATGTCTTTTTTAAAAAAGATATATATTTTATTGGTTTTTCACAGAGAGGAAGGGAGAGGGATAGAAAGTCAGAAACATCGATGAGAGAGAGACATCGATCAGCCGCCTCCTGTACACCCCACGCTGGAGATGTGCCCGAAAGCAAGGTACATGCCCCCGACCAGAATCGAACCCGGGACCTTTCAGTCCACAGGCTGACGCTCTATCCACTGAGCCAAACCGGTCTCAGTGAAATATGTCTTTTAAAATGCTCCTTAATGAAAGACGATGCTGAGGAAATATTACAAGGACTTTATTAGATTACTGCTGACCCTTTGATAACATGGCTTTGAATTAGAAAGCTCACTTAGATACAGATTTATTTTTGTTTTTCTGGTGACAGCAGGCAAGTCGTTTTACCTGCACAATTCAAACTCACCTTATAAAAGGGGGGCTCCATTATTGGGAAACTACCTGTGGAGGGCCAACTTAATTAAGTTATATTGGATTTTTGACTGTAAGGAGGAGGCTGCCCCTGACTTCTGTGTGATTCACGAGTCAACTGTGTTATAAAAAAGAAAAAATACGTTTGAATTTTAAATTTATATCTGTGGGTGTGAGTGTATTGGGGTGTATGGGTGTGGTGTGAAAAAAGAGAACACAGAGAGAAAAGGAGAAAAAACAAGAGCAAAGAAACAAGAGAATACGACCTGTAGTAAAACATTTTTTAATGAAAACATTCTCTGTTTAAGATAATATTTGTTCCTTTGAAGTCTGTAAGATTTCTTTGGGAAAGATTTGTTTAGACATTCAATCATTTACATCATTCTTTAATGGCCATTTCCTTTTCCTTAAAACCCACCTCTGCAAATTTGTAACTAAATATAATGAATCTCTGCTGAAATTATATAGGTCCCTTCTCTCTCGTTGCATTTTCTCTTTCCTGTCTGTGACACCATCACACCACTGTGTTTATACCAATAATTTCCCTTTCCAAAAGTATTTTCATTGAAAATAAAATCAACAAGAACTACTTCATATTCTCACTTTTCTATTCAAATTGGCTTACTGTATTCCCTTTATATTAAGTGGATTTATATCTATGTTGCTTTTTTATTGTTGCTGCTACATCACTTCTAATACTTTTTTACAGGGCCCCATTTAAAGACAACAAACACAATACCCCTGTGCACTAATAATAACATCCTTTCCTATTGATAACTCATGGCTTAAACCTCTTTTTTAAAAATTATGGCGCTGACCTTACTAAAGAGAAACTCCATCCACATGTTTATTCATAATGCCCTGACCTTTACCCTTTCATCATTTCTTTCTTCAGTTTCAGAAATTTAGTTTATTATTCGTGGACTCTTTCAAGCTATAACTGGAGGTGGTAATACTTTTCTGAGCTTAACATGACAAGACAGGTTTTATCATCTCTTGGCCTCCATGTATATCTTCTACATTTCATGCTAATGAAGCTAGATGTATCCTAAAATTCCTACATTATTAATAAAGTCCCAGGGACACTATTAATCAATGTCATTTTATTCTTCTTCCTAATAGACAGTCTATGAATTCATATTTAGTATTTTCATCCCAAATGTGTCAAGATTGAGTATTTCCTATTAGAATATCTCCTAGAGTTCATCCAAGCTAGCTGATTCATTGTGTTGCCTCATATTTTATACATTACTGACCACATTTATAATTCAATTTCAAAATTATTCTACTGGTATCTTTCATCCTCCTGAGACTGTGTATATTTATTTGTTCATCCTTGTCCTCTGACTTTTAGCCTGGTGGCTGAAGTAAAGAAACATTCGGGACATTTTGAAAGTAGAAAAACTGAAAGATGATTCTTATTTGCCTTTGCATGCTTAACCAGATTTTGAAAAAAAAATTTATTATCAAAGTAGAGATGAATAATACTTGTTATTGTTATTATGTATTTTCTAGGCTCTGTTAATCAGTATTTTCCAGACATAAACATGGATATTATATATATATAAGGTTTAGTCCTGCATAACCAACTTAATTTTATGCCACAGGAAGATAACAGAGCTTTGGAAATAAATAATGTCTTCTGGATTCATAACACCTGAGTTAGAGTGATTTAGAGTGATGCTCTAGTTATATAATGTTGAATACTACATGTAACCTTTAGTGCCTTCATGTCAGTGTATGGTAAGAGAAACTTCATTTTAGAGAGGACTGAAAAATAATATAGCCCATATGTTTAATTTCTTGTTTCAATCACAATTATTCCTTTCAGGCTCTAACTGAGTAGTTCAGGAGGTTGGAGCATTGTCTCATGTACCAAAGTTTGCCAGTTTGATTTTTGGTCAGAACACAGAACTAGGTTGTTGGTTTGATCTTCAATCATAGCCCCTAACTAATCAATATTCTCTCTCTCTCTCTCTCTCTCTCTCTCTCTCTCTCTCTCTCTCTCTCCTCTCATTTCCATGGATTTCTAAGTAAGCAATCATACTTCATGCAAATGTCAGTTATTCAGCAGTTACTTTCAAGAAAATTATCCTATATGTGTTAAAATTTTAAATACGAGATAACCTATTTAAAGGCTCTTTGGCTAGCCTAGCTGGTGTGGCTCAGTGGTTAAGTGTCAACCTATGAACCTGGAGGTCACAGTTAGATTCCGGTGAGGGTATATGTCAGGGTTGTGGGCTCAGTCCATTGGCAAGTATGATCAGTGATTCTTTTATATTTTAGATGTTCCTACCTCTCCCTTCTCCCTTCCTCTCAGAAATCAATAAAAATATATATTTTTAAAAATATTCTCTGGCCTATTCATGTATTATTTTATGTAATTAATATTTAAAAACCTGATATATGCTAAGCCTTGTGGATAAAGCGATAAAATGATAATAAAGGGTTCCGTTTTCATGGAGCTTATTTTTTTTTTAGTAGGGAAGATTTAAAAATCGATAAAGATTTTAAGTGACTGCAGATAGAGATAAGTGTAATGGACAAAATAAAACTAGTTGATAGAGGTTGGCTGGAGAAAGAATATCTTGCAATTATGTAATCAATGAGTCAACACTATAGTTATAATTTAAATGAAAGAAAAAGTAGGAAAATTCATCTCCAGGCAGAAGAAATTGAACCTACAAATATTTCAAGTTAAAAAATTAGTTTAGTTGTATATTAGTTTGCTAGCACTGCATTAATAAAGTACCACAAATTGCTAGCTTAAATAATAGAGATTCATTTGAGGCTAAAAGTCTGGGAAGAAAATGTTGCTAGGTTTGCTTCCTTCCAAGAGCTGTAACAAATAATCAATACCATCACTCTCCCATAGCAACCTTTTGTGCTCCTTGGCTTCTAGAAGCATCACTGTGCTCCCTGCCTTCATCTTCACATGGGATTCTCTCCATGTACAAGTCAAATTTATTTTTCTTTTTTATATGAATAGCAGTCATCTTGAATTGGAGACCCAACCTACTCTACTATGGCCTCATCTTAAGTTGTGATAGCTGCAACAACCCTATTTCAAAGTAAAATCATATTCTAAGGTCCAAGTGGTTAGCACTTCAACATACAAATTTTGTAGGGGCACAATGCAACCCATAACAGACTGTGTAACAGTAAGCATCAGCTGTGTAACAAACTTTCTGAAGATTTAGTGATCCTAAACAACAACTGTGCATTTCACCCATAATGTCCTGTGTTGGCAAAAGATCTGGAATCAGTTTGTAGGTGAGGTAGATTTACTCATGTATTTGTGTCCAGCGGATGGTTAATGAAGCAATTCTGCTTCCAGAGATTGGATGGTGGCTGAGGGTCAGGTACAACTAGGCTATGTGTCTTTCGTGTTCCACCAGGGTAGCTCATGTCAGCAACAGTTTCCCAGGGCGAGAAAAGAGAATGACAAATATACAGTGCTTTCCCAACCCTGCTTGATCAAAGCAAGTCACATGCAGGTTTAAAGTCTACAACTGTGAATTGAGGACTTGCACCATCACATTATAATGGATCTGGATACAGGAAATAAAATATAATTTTCATAATTTACCATAGTTTGCCCTGAAGGAGAAAATATTTGTATGAATATCCACATGTTTCAATTTAACCATTTTTTTAAAACTGGGTAATTTAAAAAGAATTTTTTTTCTTCACTGTGTATATGAATAAAGGGAGAACAGAATAGGTAACAAAAGCCCAAGATGTAATTCTCTCATTCTTAATAGCACAATTACTGCTCCCTGTTCCCATGGTAAAAGACTTTCATGAGCTACCCGCTTTTCTTCATGCAACACACATAATTTATAATGTATGGGGTCTTGATTATTTTTCCATGCCAATGAAATGCCAGAAGTTTTGGATTCTAACTCCCAATACCATTATAGAATCACAGACCCAATCATTACAATCAATTTTTACCATCTAACTGTGAACAGAAGATCAATACATATAAGTACAATTACACTGTTATTATACAATTTAGACATATTTTAATAGATAGCATATACTACCAAAATGTCTTTAAATAAATAGTTGTGGTAAAACAAAAACAAACAAACAAACAAACAAAAAACTCAATGATTTTCCCCCCCCCCCTTGTACAACCAAATTTAATTGAATGGCCACAAAATGTACTCTTTTTAAAAAATATTTTTTATTGATTTCAGAGAGGAAATGAGAGAGAGAGAGAGAGAGAGAGAGAGAGAAACATCAATTTTGAGAGAGAATCTTTAATTGACTGCCTCTTGAATGCCAGTCACTGGGGATTGAACCTGCAACCCAGACATAGGCCCTGAACAGGAATCCAACCATGACCTCAAAATTGTACTCTTTTTCAACAGTCAATATTATTTTGTGGTGAGACAATCATATAATTTAGAAAGTGATCCTCCTAATAATTATCATACCACCTGGCAACATATATGATCATTACAATATTATTGACCGTATTCCCTATACTGTATTTTATCTTTCTATGACTATTTTGTAACTAACAATTAGTACTTCTTAATTCCTTCAACTTTTTCATCCAGCTTTCCCCACACACCTCTCTCATCTGAAAACCCTCAGTTCATTCTCTGTATCTCTGTTTTGTCTATTCATTTATTTTGTTTTTTTAGATTCTACATCTAAGCTAATGCATAAAGTATTTGTCTTTCTCTCTCTGGCTTATTTTATTTTGCCTGATGCCCTCTAGGTCTATCCATGTTATCACAAAGGGAAAGCTTTTATGTTTTTACTAGAGGCCTGGTGCACAAATTCGTGCACCAGTGGGGTCACTCAGCCTGGCCTGCAGGATCAGGATGAAACTGGCTCTCCAATACCCTCTGAGGGGTCTTGGATTGTGAGGGGGCACAGGCCAGGTTGAGGGACCCACAGGTGCATGATCAGGGCTGGGGAGGGACATGGGAGGTTGGCCAGCTGGGGAACAACCTTGAGAGGGCTCCAGAGCATTTCTAGCCTGTCTCCCTCAGTTTCAATCAGCTGGACTGCAGCATCAAGCTAACCTACTAGTCGGAGTATCTGCCGCCTGGTGGTCAGTGCACGTCATAGTGAATGGCTGAGCAAACTTAACATATCATTAGCGTATTATGCTTTGAGTGACTGAATGGATGACTGGACAGCCAGATACTTAGCATATTAGGCTTTTATTATATAGATGTCTGAGTAATATACCATTGTGTGACTGTACCACAGCTTTTGTACCTATTCACCCACCTATTGATGGGCACTTAGGTTGCTTCCATATGTTGGCTATTGTAAATATTACTGCAATGAACATGAGAGTACATATATGGTGCTGAATAAATGTTTTATGGTCCCTTCCAATATATACCTGGAAGTAGAATTGCTGAGTTAAAGACAGTTCTATTTTTAATTTTTTGAGAAAACTCCATACTTTTTCTCACAGTGGCTATACCAATCTGCATTCTCATCAACAGTGCACAAAGGTTCTCTTTTCTCCATATTCTTGCCTACACTTGTTATTAGTTGATTTATTGATGTTAGCCATTCTGACAGTTGTAAGAGGATATCTCCTTGTGTTTTTAACTTGAATTTCTCTGATGATTATTGACATTGAACACCTTTTGGCCATCTGTATGTCCTTTATTCAGGTTCTCTGCCCATTTTTAATTGGATTGTGTAGGCTGTGTGTGGGGGGGGGGGGAGCGGTATGTTTTAGTGTTGAGTCATATGAGTTTTTTATAAATTTTGAATATTAACTCCTTATCAGAGGTATCATTGGCAAATATCTTCTCCCATTCAATAGATTTGCTTTTCATTTATGATGGTTTTCTTTGTTGCATAAAAGTGTTTTAGCTCGATATAGTCCTATTAATTTATGTTTTTCCCTTGCTTGAAGGAGATATATTAGAAAAAAAATTTGCTAAAAGAAATGTTAGAGAATTTACTGTCTGTGTTTTGTTCTAAGAGTTTTATAGTTTCAAGTCTTACAGTTAAGTATTTAATACTTTTGCATATGGTGTAAGAAGGTGGTTGGGCTGCATTGCATATATCTGTCCAATTTTCCCAATACCATTAATTGAATAGACTATCTTTTATCCCATTATATGTACTTTGTTCCTTTGTCATATCTCTGGACATTCTATTCTATTCCATTGATCTATGCAAGTACCATGCTCTTTTGATCACTATAACCTTGTAGTATAATTTGATATTAGGAAGTGTGATACCTTCATTTTTATTCTTCTTTCTCAAGATTGCTGTAGTTACTCAGTCTTTTGTGGTTCCATATGACTTTTAGGAATAGTTATTTGGAAAATGCCATTAATATTTGGACAGGGATTGCTTTGAATCACCTAAAGATAATTTTAAGGGAGCATAATGAGAAAAAATGTAAGAATATATTTGTTTTGCTGTATTATTTGTGTCTGCAGTTAATTTTTCTCATTTTTAAAATAAAGTTTTCATAGGAAATACCTATATGTGTTTACCTAATAAAAGGTATATGTAGCCAGCTTTGTTCATCTGCCAGCTATTGTTTCATAGCATTTTATTGCACTGACTTACAAATGCTAATTGCATTTCTTTGCTTGAAGGTTTCCTTTGTTGGCAGAAATCTGTTTTAACAACAGTATAGAAGTCAGGAATGCTGGACAATGACATTTTTCTTGAGCATCCTTCAACCTAATATTAATGGAAAAATACCCTACTTCCCTTACCTACTGATTGGGCAAACTTCATGGCACTTATTCTAAATTTTCTGTCGTTTTCTGGCAGGATTAAGCCATTGTTATCACAGTAGTAATTCCTTGGCTAACCATTGTTTTTGACAGCCTGTACCTCCCTTTTCACTTTTATTTCACCAGTCCTCTACCTTTAGTCTGAGTTTCTTGATGACCTCCAAATACACTACTTGCATTTGAATCTTTGTCTCAAGATCTGCTTCTGGGCCAACCCAACCTAAAACAAAGGAAAATATTTTATGCTATTTGATTTAATCGTTATTATGTTTTAACATATGTAATTAAACTATATAACATTTAAGTAGTATATTGTAATTTACAGAGATATTTCTAATATTGTGATACTTATTTCTCCATGCTCCTCCCTGTACAATGCACCCTCACAGAACTTAATTTTCTTGTAATTCTCCTAAATCAATGCTCATTTCCATCTTCTGTGTTTTTCTTCCTGTGGCTTTCTGTTATATTATTACTGTTAATTTATTACTTTTTATTGTATGTTTCCACAGGATATTTACCTCTAATTTAGGACAGACTCAATATCATTGTGAATATTTATTTATATACATCTCATGCGTAGCATACTAAACATTCTAAAAAAAAAACAAAGTTGTAAAAGTTTATAGAGTAAAAAGTGCAGATCTTGCTGCTTGCATGCTTGACTCTAGCAATCACAGACAGTAAATATTTCTGAGGAAGTGAAGGATGTCAGAAAATATATTTAAAAGATGTAGCTTGGGAACTGAAGTAAAAGTCAAAATGTTGAGTATTGTTTTTACACAAATGAAAAAGAATATTCCCAAATACCATTTTCCAAAATATACCTTATTGCCAGACTTAGTGATTGCAGATTTTTGAATGACCTCTAGATCTTATAATTTCAGATTGAATTTGAAATCATTTATAATACATAGAAAACTGGCTTTAATGCACATTTCATTGATTCTAAATGATTAAAATAGTTTTCACAAAGTAAATATAACAGTACATTTTAAAAATATTATATATCTAAAAGATCAAGGATTGAATGATCCCTTATAGTCACGAATCAACATCAGATGACAAATTATCAAATATGTTAACCATATACAAAATCTGAATCAGTTGTTTATATGTTGTAAAAAGAAGCACTTATTTTTTATTAAAGTAGAAAAGGGTTTATGCATCATTCAAATATCAAGTGATTTTCATGACTTTAGAACCTAAAAAAAGTCACCTAACAACACTGTTGAAGAAAGGAAAATTATACAAATTCAAGAATAAAAAGTGAATTTCTTATTGCTTTATAAAAAAAGTCCTCCCTCTTCAATGTTTATTTGCAATTTCCTCTACTTAGTTATAGAAAAACAAACAAATATATTTTCATATTATATATCCCAATACTGAAAGGGAGCAGGAACAGCATGTAGAGACTCAATGGAAACAAAAAGGGGATGTCTGTAATACTTTCAACAAGATAAATTTAAAAAAAAATAAAAAAGAAGGGTTGAGTTATTTGGATTTCTTCTTGAGATATACATATATAGCAGTCAAGCTGGAAGGATTCTTTATTTATGAAAATATTGAAAATACACTGATTCTAAAGGCTTCTAACTAAGAAATGATTTACACAAACTCCATTATTTGTTGAACTACAAGGAGTAAGACAAGAAAAAGAAATATATATTCCCCCGTAGAGAAAGAAATGTAAGAAAAGTGCCAATGTTCCCTCATGGGTGGATAATAAAAATATTTTCATGGTACCTGTTTTCTTTATTTCTTTTCTTCACACCCATGTTGCTATGAATAGTAAACTATTTTTTTTTCCATTTGGGTAAAAAGTTATATTTTGAAAATAATTTCCTAAAGAGTATATAAAAATGTGGTTCTTAATTTACAAGTAGAAGCCATTCATTCATTAAATAAATACTAAAGAAGCACCTTGTATTTGCTAAGCCCTGTGCTAGTTCTACACATATCAAAATAAATGATGTCATCCCATTTGTGAGAAACATATGCTCCATATACAAGAATAAAAAATAACCAAATAATTATAATATTGCTTGTAAAGAAATAAGTATAACTAGTTCTATAATTTTACATATGAAATGAAGCAAATGATTCAACTTAAAGCAAATATTTTAAGATGTTTATTTACTAATTCAAAAATAAAAAGTTAGAGCTATTACCATAGTTTTAATTATTGTTGCATTTGAAAACTTTTAAAAAGCATCTTAATAAAAGATGCCTTATTAAAATTGTTTCTAAGCAAGACAACACCAAGCACAAAATATTTCATAAGATGACTTCTTCTTCTAGTAGGCATTGTTTTGTTTTGTTATTTTCTTTGTTGTTTTGTTTTGTTTTTCTTTCAATAAACAGAATTGGGAAGTGTTAAGGAAATATGTTTTATAATAAGGGCATCTATAGAAGGAAACTGGAAAGCGTACTGAGGAGAAGGCTTCTCTAGAATACTGGTGAGCATTTTTCTTACTCTTTTATTCCTCTTTTTTATTACTTTTTCACTTTTATGAGAGTCTCAAAAATTTTCTACTCAAATTGCAATTTCTCCCTGCACTCCCGTTTAATTGTCCTCTCTTCACTCAGCCTCCTGATAGCCAGAGTCTGTGCTTCCTCCTAACCATAGCTTGCCAAATACGTAATGGCAGCTCTGGCCTCTTGTGTTATCAAGATTGTTCTATTCTATCTCTCTCTGCCAGGAAATGCCCCCTTTATTTGTTCAAAAAAAGAAAAAAGAGAACAAGATTAATCCAGGCCTCACCCGATTTTACCACCTTTTAAGATTACAGCCTATTTCTGAATTAAATAGTTTTCCTTAGCATGGAATGTAGGGCTGGAAACTAGTAGATATATTCCTAAAACAACACACAGCATAATTTTAACCATGTGAGAAATAGGAAAAAAAAAATTGTATCTAAAATACTGTTACCGTGGTCTTGCCAAAACTAGTTTGGCTCAGTGGATAGAGCCTCGGCCTGCGGACTAAAGGGTCCCAGGTTCAATTCTGGTCAAGGGCATGTATCTTGGTTGTAGGCACATCTCCAGTGTGGAGTGTTCAGGAGGCAGCTGATCGATGTCTCTCTCTCATCAATGTTTCTAACTCTCTATTCCTCTCTCTTCCTTTCTGTCAAAAAAGCAAATAAATAAATAAATAAATAAATAAATAAATAAATAAACAAATAAATAAATAAATAAATTACATACTATTACCATGGTCTTAAATGTTTTTAAGAATTTAAAAATATGTCTATGGAACTTAAAAAGGGACATATTGGAGAGAGCATGCTTTCTTGTTTTGAAAAGTTTCTACAAAACCAGTCTATATCAGTGGACTGACATTTAGAATTGACCGGAAGTTCATTGCGGATGCATGTCTCATACACAGTTTAGTTAGCTTGAGAGAATGTAAGGGTGACAGAGGAACTCAGAGAGAAAGAGTTGTAATGGGATGTCCCACAACATGTCAAGAACTGTTTCCCAGGCACTTCACCTGACTGGCTCCCTCTTCTGCAAAAAGAGAAGGGATTGAAGCAGTTGTGGAACACTTCGGCTCAGGGAAGACGCCCCTCCATTCTACATTTCTGTATGTGCCATGTTTTTCACGTGGCCTCTCTGGGCACATATTTCAAGACCATACCTGCCATAGCCCTAACTGGTTTGGTTCAGTGGAGAGAGCATCGGCCTGTGGACCCAAGGATCCCAGGTCCAATTCCGGTCGAGGGCATGTACCTTGGTTGTGGGCACATCCCCAGTAAGGGGGTATGCAAGAGGCAGCTGAATCAATGTTTCTAACTCTCTATCCCTCTCCTTTCATCTCTGTAAAAAAATTAATAAAATATTTAAAAAAAGAAAAAAAGAAAAAAAAAGTGCATCTCCTCAATCAGGAGTGTCCCAGGGAAAAATTCTGAAAACCAGGTAAAAACTAAGTTATTAATGCCATATTTTGTTCAGCTCACTTTATTCTGAACTTCAGTGATACAGGGGAAAACCAAGGACTATTCCAAACACCCTGGGCCTGGGGTTACACTCAGTCCAACAATTAGCCTGTATCTAAACAGCTTTCAAAACCAAGTGAAACCACTAAATCCAGGATTATTTAATCACATGTGCATGAACTTCATGGGTTTTTCTGAACTGATGAAAATACCCGTACAAGCGTGTGGGATTATGCCCATTTACCTGGAGAAAGGATACCATCTTTCATCAAATTTTCAAACTTTGATATGAAGAGATTAAAAAAGTATCATCCAACATTACAGGCAGCAGGAACTGACATAACGGATTGCATTAGCCTCAAAGAGCAAACTCAGAAGTCCACAGTGCTTATGGGAGACATTGTTTTCTGGGAACTACAGACCAAGAGGGAAACTAGCAAACTCCTCTCACAAATACTAACAAGACGACTCCAGATTCCTCTGAAGTTAATACTGCTATGTTCGATACAAATCTAATTTAATGGTGCAGGTTTTTATTTCTATAAATCTGCCTTTTTCCTACGAATGGAATACGTGTTTGACAGTAAATTAATCTCTTACTCACAAAAAAGCTCATTAACATTTATTTCTTTGCTAATATTGAAGCACAATTGAATAATGCTGTTTGTATCTTCAGAATTCTCTACCCCCTGTCAAAAAATTTACATGTATTATGTAGATTTGTTTCTAATATCCACAGGTTAATGATCAGAAGCACCATAAGTGATACAATTTCTAGGATCTTATGTTGAAAAAATTTTCATTGAAGACTATTAAATAGCAACACCTATTTTATCAATATGAGTTGTCTGTAAATACATAACTCATTATTCCTCCATTGACTAACCTCAATTGGGAAAATTTAAAAACATAAAGCTTTGTGAAAATTATTACTTTTTTTCATGTTGAAAATATATTTATGTATTTTACAAACAGAAGGTACAAATATTTTATAGAACACGTTGGTGATTTAGAAAAAAAACACCTGTTTATTTTTTGGATGGTAATAATATATTCTTCATTAAAAATAAATTATTATTAGTTATTGAAGCCTTAAAAACAAATTTGTGTATCCAAATTTTTAACATTCTCATTTGAATACACATTTTGAGTCTAAGTTAAAGCATTTTATATTTTGGGATAAATTTTGTCTCATATATGTTTGTATATATGTATTTAAGGCATAGTATAATTATTTATTTGACCAATATATGGATGTAGAATTTTTTCAAGTTTATAAGCTACAAATTAGAAAACACATTCACAGAAATGCATTCAAGAGTGTATGAGGAAGCATATGTGACTTGGTTATTTTATAAATCAATATACTTTTGTGAGCTTCATACCCATTTTCTAAAATTTGACATGCACATGTTTGAAACAGCAGACATTACAACAGTACACTTCATTATATTTAAGCTAAATAATTTAAAAAATAAATTAATTTTAATGTTTTATGTGCCAACAACTGTGGCATATGTTGCCATGCTTAAAAAAGATCTCTGCAATATGGGCTCTCACCCAAGTTAACACACCCAGCTTTATTATATATTCATTGAGATTTAGAGAATTTATTCTAAAGACCACAAATTTTACACATATTCATCTCAATTTTTCAAATATGTTCTCTATTAGCTTGATTGGCTGAGTTATCCTATATAATCAAGAACTAATATGCGAACCTCAATTGAGAAAATTTAAAAACATGAAGCTTGGCAAAAATGATTACTTTTTCTCATGTAGAAAACATCTTGATGTATTTTACAAATAGAAGGTACAAATATTTTATAGAACATGTTGGTGATTTAGAAAAAAAATACCTGTTTATTTTTTTTGGATGGTATTAATATATTCTTCATTGAAAATAAAGTATTTTTAATAAACTATTACTGTAGAACAACCTTCTGGATAAAGCCGGGGCTCTGAGGGCCAAGCTCCTTGTACGAATTTCATGCACTGGGCCTCTAATACTATAATAATAAAGCAATATCCAAATTTAGTAGCTTAAGACCAGTTTCATGGCACATATTCTGCATGCTCCTCACACACCAACCAGGTTCTCAGCTTTTTGAAATCAATAAGCATCAAGAGTAACTGGACTCAATGTAAACACAGGTTTCCAGGATCCCAGGGCACTCATGATCCACCTGGTGAGTGGCTCACAATGCGGCTGCCCAGAAATGTCATATTTTGTGACCACTCGTATTTGATTGGCTAACGCAAAACACATGATCAACTTGTTAGAAATAAATTTCTCTAGCAGAGGAACATCGAATAGCATTTTAATAAAAAGAAATGTAATCTACCTAAGATAAGTTACTTCAGAAAATGTTTAAAATTATCCTACAGTATTGAATTAAAACTGTAAGCATTTCTTTCCCCACTACTAAAATAGTATAATGATTTCCACAAATGTTTACTGCAAAGTATACTTATAAAGAGATTATTGAATTTCATATGTAATTCTCTAATTTAAATCAGAAATTTAATATATTGATTGATTTATTGATTCTGAGGACCACAGATTTATCTTGTTTCAAAAATGTTCTGTTAGCTTGATTGTCTGAGT
>PVJN01040973.1:0-18989 GCA_004026805.1 Lasiurus borealis
TAATTGGGGGAAACTACAGAAGCTGCAGGGAAACAAGGAGAAGAAGACAAGGTACAGGATGAGAAAGGAACTAGGGAGCCATATTGCAAATGCAGAGAGAAAAGGGCTTTCCCCAGGGAGCCGGGGCAGGAGGGGGCTACAGGAGCCAGGGGAGGTGGGCGGGGCTTGGGAGGGAGGGCGTGGCTTGGGAGGGAGGGCGTGGCTTGGGAGGGAGGGCGGGGCGAACAGCCCAAGATGCCATTCCATCCCCACTGTTTCCCCTGGAATTGATTGGCGGGGAGAAAAACAAGTCCCCGAATGCAAAGTATCCATATTGATACGCTATTTATGGATGTTTATATAAATCAATGAACACACGTGGAACAGGAAACTATGCATAAACAATATATCACGGCTAATAGCTATAATTCCATCACCAAAGTATAAGAAAACCCATTATAATAATAACCAGGCCTGCTGTGTCTGTCTGCCTCTGATACCTCTACTTTTTCACATCACTCACTGCCTCAGTAGCTTTATTTATTTACTCGTGATTTATATTCCACCTACCTAGAGAAAAGCCCCAGACTGTAATGTTAATATATATGTATGTGTGTGTGTATATATATATATATATACACACACACAAAGCAGAACAGCTAAAAAAAAAAAAAAAAGAAAGAAAGAAAATGAAAACAGGAACCAGAGAGCAGTTAACATGAACAAGGAAAGAAATACACCAGGCACCACCTGGGCTGGTCAACTCTGCCCAACTAGACACTAAATTTAGCTGCAAGCTGCCGGGCGCAGAGAGAGGATGGATGTCGCTTTCATGCTCTCCCTGATTAAAACAGAAGCGAACCAGCTCACGCGATCACACGCTTGTCTCTCCGTGCTGTTTAGCATGTGCAGCACCAGATAACGAACTGACAATATCTTTAGCTGCAGTTTTATAGAATCTATACCAACGCTTTCCCGGTGGGCTTTCTCCCATCTGCTCCCCGGGGTGGCAGCTGGCCGCTCCGCTTTCAGGCTGGGTCAGCTCCTTAAATAGGCTCCACCGCATACCTTCTGCCAGGCCTAGCACCGTGGGTCTGAAGCGGGGATGTTTTTAAAAACACAGAGCTGAGTTGCCATCTCAAATATTAGGATTCAGGGTGGGGAAGGTAGGGGTGGAGACTCAAAGATGTCTTTTAAAAAGTTAGATACTGAATTCAGCCAGTGGGGCTCAGTGGTTGAGCATTGACCTCTGAACCAGGAGGTCACGGTTCAATTCCTGGTCAGGGCACATGCCCGGGTTGCGGGCTGGATCCTCAGTGTGGGGTGTGCCAGAGGCAGCCGATCAATGATTCTCTCTCATAATTGATGTTTCTCTCTCTCTCTCCTTCCCCCCTCCCCTCTGAAATCAATAACATATATCTAAAATTTTTAAATATGGAGCAGTCCACACAGGTCATTTCTGATGCTCATTCCTGATTGATGTTTCTGACTTTCTATCCCTCTCCCTATACTCTGGCCTGTAAGCATGTTATTTCAGTTCTTTATCTCTCGGAAAATTGGCCCTAGATTTTACAAGTTGGTGTCTTCAATCAGCACTTTCTTTTTTAGCCCAGGCAGGAGGGGGCTACAGGAGCCAGGGGAGGTGGGCGGGGCTTGGGAGGGAGGGATGGGCTTGGGAGAAAGGGAGGGCGGGGCTTGGGAGGGAGGGATGGGCTTGGGAGAAAGGGAGGGCGGTGTTTGGGAGGGAGGGCGGGGCCAATAGCCCAAGATGCCATTCTGTGCCCAGGTTTCCCCTTGAATTGATTGGCGGGGAGAAAACAAGTCCCTGAATGCAAAGTATCCATATTGATAAACTATTTATGGATGTTTATATAAATCAGTGAACAAAAGTAGAACAGGAAACTATGTATAAACAATATATCATGGGAAATAAATGCCTTGGACCTTGAGAATGGTAAGGTGTATCTTGCCCCAGTGGGGTGGGGAGAGAGAGAGATTCCGCTCACAGTTCCACAGAGGATGGCATAAAGCGGCTCCAAACCTGGCACCAGACCTGGGGCTGAGCTCCAGAGAAACGGCTCCCTGGGAGACTGGCACCTCCACCAGGCAAAGCCAAGACTCCCAAACATTCCATCCCGAGGAGAGAAACCCGGGGTCAGCAAGTACCCCCTTACCCAGCAGGCACCACGGCCAGGCATGCCACGCCCGACACTTCAGCTAATGCACTCCAGGTTTTGAAAAAGCATCATTGGCCCATTTTGCTAGCAAAGAAACAAAGGCTCAGAAACGTTAAAAATAACCTTTATGCCAAGACCAGTTTGGTTCAGTGGATAGAGCATCATCAGCTTGCGGACTGAAAGGTCCCAGGTTCCATTCCAGTTGGGGGCATGTACCTTGGTTGCAGGCACATCCCCAGTGGGGGGCGTGCAGGAGGCGGCTGATCGATGTCTTTCTCTCATTGATGTTTCTGACTTTCTATCTCTCTCCCTTTCTCTCTGTAAAAAAAATCAATAAAACATATTTAAAAAAATAACCTTTTCAAGACGAGACAACAAAGGACTGGTAAAACCAGGATGGCTCTCAGTCTCATCCTAGCGCTCAAGCACTCTCTCTCCACTGTGACTTCACGGAGGGACTATTTCTCCTTTCTCAAGGGTTCTGCCTGCACAAAAATGCAGCGGGATGGATAAAAGCAGAGCTTCTGCAGGCAGAATTCCCAGCTCATATTTTAGCTTCGCCTCCCGAAGGCTGGGGCTGTTAGTCAAGGTTGTTCCACTTCTCGGGGCTCAGCGTTTTCATCTGGGGAGACCGGTGGCTGCACCGTGCAGTTTGGGGTGTGAGCCCAGCGAGGTGACTTTGACAGAACGCAGAGTCTCTGTGATGGGCAATGCCGGCCCCTGAAAGCCAGAGCAACCATCGAGTTCCTTCTGGCTGGCGCAGGGAGGCTGAGGGAGAGCGAGCTGCAGAGCGAGCTCACATCTCAGGAGGAGTTCCAGCCGTGATCTCGGATCCAGAAGGACAGGGACCACTTGCTGAAACCGGTTTGGCTCAGCAGATAGAGCGTCGGCCTGTGGACTGAAGGGTCCCAGGTGCGATTCAGGTCAGGGGCATGTACCTTGGTTGCGGGCACATCTCCAGTAAGTGGTGTGCGGGAAGCAGCTGATTGATGTCTCTCTCTCATCGATGTTTCTAACTTTCTATCCCTCTCCCTTCTTTTCTGTAAAAAATCAATAAAATATATTATATTATATTATTTTATTTTTTTAAAAAAGATCAGGGAAACAGAGCAGAGATGCGACAGCAGCCACGGGCCTGCCATCCACAGAGAAGCCCTCCACATTATCAGGACGGGTTCCTCGTGCGTCTACAAGTCTGCGCGCTTACTAAGAATAAAATAAGATGAGAGCATACATTTTCAGAAATAGCATTCGGGAGGCTGAAAGCTGGCATAAACAAAGTCATCTGAGATAATTTCCCGTTTTATTTGTCTCCGAAGACGAGCGAGGAAGGACAGGCCAATTTCTTGGGGAAGTGGGTGACTGTCAACAGATGTCAGCAAGGGCTGTGACAACGGGGTTTCTCAGCTCCTGGTGTCCCCTCGCATCCCCTCCCCCCGCCCCCCCAAATAACAGAGAAAGCTCTTCAAGCTACAAAGGATGCACTAAGGAGTCTCAGAATTACTCGAAGAGCGACTGGGCTGGAAATGACTCTCTGACACAGTGGTTTTCAGACGAGTTGCAGGAGAGGAGAGGTGGCAGCAAGGTTCTGCCAGAAGCCAAAGTCTGTCTTTTTTATTTTTTGAACAAACCCTGGGGGAGAAGGGATCCCAGGGTAGACTTGTCGGCCACTAGGGGGCGGTGTGAACAATTCCTGCTCCAGCTACTGCCCTCCTCTCAGGGGAGTGGAGGCTGAGGGGACAGGAGACTGACTGCTAGGGACCAGGCAGCTGTCAGCAGGAAAGACTGGGCCTCTGGTCTCCTGTCTCTGAGCTGCAGGAAAGACCACCAGATGCTGCTCCAACTGAGGCTGAGCTCAGAAAGAGACACAGAAGAGCACATTCCGGTGTTCATTTACCCATCAGCTGCATTGAGTCCCTCCATCCCAGTGGTCGGCACGCTCCTTAGTCCACAGAATCAAATATCAACAGGACAACGATTGAAATTGAAATTTATTTTGAGAGCCAAATTTATATATATATATATATAATTGATTTGTTACAGCAGACAGGAAGAGAGAGGGATAGAAAGTCAGAAACATCGATGAGAGAGAGACATCGATGATCTGCCTCCTTCACGCCCCGCACTGGAGATGTACCCACAAGCAAGGTACATACCCCCACTGGAATCGAACCTGGGACCCTTCAATCTGCAAGCCGAAGCTCTATCCACTGAGCCAAACCGGTCTCCGTGAGAGCCAAATTTTTTAAAAGTAAACTTCTTCTAACGCCACTTCTTCAAAACAGACTTGCCCAGGCCGTGCAATTTTGTGGAAGAGCCACACTCAAGGAGCCACAGAGCTGCATGTGGCTTGAGAGCCGCAGTTTGCCAAACACAGCTATACAATCCTTGTGTGAGTAGGAAGAGGAAGTCGCCTTTAAGGTAGGGGAATGTATCCAAGAAACCCCAAGGTCAAGTAGCCAGCGGAGAGGTCTGGGTGAGAATTCTGCAGAGTGCAGAGCAGAAAACACATTTTTTTAAGCTGGTATGATCAGGACGACTTCATAGACCAAGCCACACGTGAAAAAGAGAGATTTGATGAGATGGACGCATTTGAAAGTTAAACAACAGAAGGACAATCTGGGGGAAGAAAACACAAACATCGAGACACACACAGAGACCAAGGAGTTCAGGAATGGCCAGGAGCTGATGGGGCTGAGGGGGTGCTGTTTCCAGGCGGGAGGGAAGGGCTGTGCTGGAGGCTGCAGCTGGCTCTGGGAGGGACTGCCCATGCGCCTGGCCCTCCAGTCCTCAGAGCTGTGCCGGGGAGATTAACCTGCTGGCAGCGGGCAAGACGGATGGCGGCGGGAAAGATTGCAGGCAGGGACAGCAGGAGGAGAGGATTAGATGGGCTCAGCTGGGAGGGGATGAAGGATTTTCTTGGAGAGTGGGAATTAGAGATGGGAGAAAGGTTCTGATAAAACTTGGTGGGATGGAGAGAGGGAGGGGGAGGGAAGCGCCAGGGAATTAAGCCCCATTGCTTCATCTGCGAGACAAAGGGGACCCCGCCTTGTGCTCTAAGGTTCACCCAAACTACAAAGTTCTACAAAGTTCTAAGGCTTGGTGGGGTATGCCCCTCCCCTCTCTTCCACCCCCCAACACACACACACACACACACACACACACACACACACACACACACACACCTCCTGAGCCTATAATCAGAGAGGAGACCAAAGCGGGTATTATTTAGCTGCAACCTGCAATTCAACAGAGTCAAAACAACAACATGGCTTCCTGGTGGCCAAGCAGAGCCAAGGGCAAGTTCAGGGTGTTCCCGTTTTCCATGCCTGCGGGTGTGATCTGCCCCTAACTCCCCTGTTCAGCAGAAGAGTTACCTGGGAAGTCTGCAAACCCATAGCCTCCCCTCCTTTAAACTTGTACCCACAGCGCCATCTGCTGGCGAGGGATCCTGTGGCCGGTGGTGGTGTGTGAAATCCTCATTTTGTGCCCTGGGTACTAACTCCCTACCTCCCATCCCCTGCATCACACACACACACGCATGCACACACATACACACACACTAGGGATGCATACACAGACCCAAACACATGCCTTGCTCTTGCCCTATTTGCGGTCCCTGCTACAAATGCACTGCTTCCCCTGAGCTAGCCTGAGAGGCTCAGGGCTCCTCCTGAACCCCACAAACCCATGGGGCACTCTCCAGCCCCAGAGGACTGCTCCCCCCAGCAGGCCCTGGGGTTCAGTTGGCTGGCACTCTTTCCCCAGCAAAGCAGAGACAACAGACCGGTAGGCACGATGTGAGAGGGCAAACAGTGGGATACCTCAAAAGTTAATTTGCTGGTTAATTTACTTGCAGGCTGCTAATGGATCCTGCAGCTTCCTCCCGTCTCTGCTCCCTCCTCCAGGAGACAAGGAAGGGAAGAGGCTGCCCTTCTCCCGACCTCCCCTCCTCCCCCCCCTCCCCCTGCATCCTGCCCTCCACCTGGGCACTGCAGCCCTGGGTCCAGCTGTCCTTCCAGAAGGATCGGAGACGACCTGGTTCCTCCTGAAACATGTCCTAGTAACCCGCTTTTCCTGAAGACGTCAGTGTGTCTGAGGAAGCCCAAGTTCAAATGGACTCGATTTTTACGCCAGAAAGATCATGACACTGTAATGAAAATAACCGCGCTTTTTTTTTTTAACCTTTTAAGAAAAATGCCATCCCCGGCCACCCCTCTTAATAGCTGCCTCCTGGCGGCCGCCTAAATGATTCATCTGCCAACCTGTTTAAAATGGAGGAGAGGAGACTTCAGAAGTGATCTGAGGGGGTGCCGACTGCAAATGCAAAGCCCTGGTCGGCGGTCCCGGCACGCGGGGTGCAGGCATGGCCAGTCCTGCAGGTGTGCAGAGGGGTGTACGTGCACGCGCCAGGTGCCTGCCAGGCGGGCCCTCCATTCTGAATGCCCGTTCTGCTGGGGTTCGGAAGTCTGAATGGCAACTGACTGTCCCTACAGACAAATGTCCCGCTCTGGTCCCCGATGCTCTGCTCTGTGGGGTGGATGGGTGCCAGGCTCCTGGCCCCCTGGGGGCCCCGCTGGGAAAATGGGGTTCGCCCATCACCGAGGACTGGTCTGGCAGTTCCAAAGCACCAGCCAGGAATCCGCTGTCATCTTGAGGGGTGCAGCCCTCATCCTCAGTGGGCACTCCTATTATTGTTTTGCTTTGTTTCCCCCCAGTGTAAATTTGGGGGAAGACTACGTAGAAAAAAGGGGGATGAAAAGGCAGAAGTGTGTGTGTGCATGCCTGTGTATATGCCTGTGTGTGTGTGTGTGTGTGTGTGTGGAACAGGCAGTGGGGTGTACAAAGAGAACTAACCCCATCAGGCTAGGCCAAGCACAGGAGCATGAGTATACGGAGGCCCTGCTAGTGCTGCTGTTTGCTAATCCTTCTTACAGGGACCCCAAATTCATCAGGCTCACTCTCAGGGTCTGCACTGGTTTATCTGAGATTTGATGGAGGCTCCGTGCAATTCCTTCTTGATTTTGCCAACCTGCTTCATACAAAGACCCCAAATTCATCAGGTTCACTCTCAGAGCCTGCACTGGTTTATCTGAGATTTGATGGTGTTAGCTCACGTTGGTACGCTAGCTCTGGTTTCTAACTAAGAAGGTGTCATATGCTTTTTTTCTTTTTCAAATGCTAATTCTTTTTTTAAAATATATATATTTCTTTCTTGATTTCAGAGAGGAAGGGAGAAGGAGAGAGAGATAGAAACATCAACGGTGAAAGAGAATCATTGATTGGCTGCCTCCTGCACGCCCCCCACTGGGGATAAAGCCCGCAACCCAGGCATGTGCCCTTGGTCAGAATCGAACCCGGGACCCTTCAGCCCGCAGGCCGACGCTCTATTTACTGAGCCAAACCGGTCTCGGTTCCACTTAATCTTTCTAAGCCTCATTTCTTCCTTGAAAATGGAGATACTAACACCGATCTTCCAAGGCATTGACACATTATGTATAAATACCGCTTAGCCACTTTTCTAGCAAAAAGCCAGGCCCCAGGAGGCGGAGCCTCAGAACCCCGTGCCCCCAGCACAGAGTGGTGCTCCCAGTGGTGGATCCCAGGACCCCTCGATCCCTGGAGGGACAGCAGTGAAGAGACAGAACCGCTCTCCTATTTCCCACGCTCCGGCGCTGTTGGGATGATAGGGTTTTGAGATGCCCACACCCAGAAACCTTGAGCGCAGGCTGGACGGAGACTAAAGCATCCGACTATCTCCAAATCCAAATGGGCTGCTCTCCCAGCGCTAAGCATCTCTGTTTCTGTGAAAGAAAAAGAGGGTCCCTGCTCCCCCTTTCCATGGAAACCGAATGCTCCAGAAGTCCCTGGTCCCCGCTGGAGGCAAAGGCCTAATGGGAAACCTCCAGTGTTTCAGAGCTGTGCCCTGGGGCCAGTAAGCCATTCCTTGTAGCAAGAGAAAGAGCAAGGCTGAGAGGCAGGTTTAAAGTGATAATTAGCTTTTGGGGTAGACTTAATTGAAACCGGTGAGCCCAAAGAGAGGATCGCGTGGGTCAGTCCTGCCCATTCCTCCCTCTCCAGGAGCGTTAGAACGATGCTCTTGCGTGACCAAACTCCAGTGACCGGAAGCTCTGCCTTGGGCGCAGGAGTGATTTCACGGTTTTGCTCTTTTATTTATTTATTTTTAATATATTTTATTGATTTTTTTTATAAATAGGAAGGGAGAGGGATAGAAAGTCAGAAACATTGATGAGAGAGAGACATCGACCAGCCGCCTCCTGCATGCCCCACAGTGGAGATGTGCCTGCAAGCAAGGTACATGCCCCCGACTGGAATCGAACCTGGACCCTTCAGTCCGCAAGCAGATGCTCTATCCACTGAGCCAAACCGGTCTCTGCACGGTTTTGCTCTTGATGTACCTTGTTCTCATTGATTTATTTGGCCTTTAATTGGATTTCGTTTCTCCCGCCCTCCTTTCCTTTCCTAGCTGCTTACACTTCTAGAAGGATACATCACCCTCTAAACCAGTGAGTGGTTCTCAACCTTCCTAATGCCATGTCCCTTTAATGCAGTTCCTCATGTTGTGGTGACCCCGAACTATAAAATTATTTTCGTTGCCACAACATGAGGAACTGCATTAAAGGGATGTGGCATTAGGAAGGTTGAGAACCACTGTGTCTAAACTACCCAACCCTTCCACTTCTTGTCTTCAGGGTAACACAGGGGATTGACGAATCTAATGCCATCATCTCTCTTCCTTCCCACCTTCCTCCCTTCTCCGTTCCCACCGACTTCCCAGGCTGGGTACAGTGTCACCCGTCGAGGCTCTGTACAGTTCCTTCTAGATTTTGCCAACCTACCTCTTACAGGGACCCCACATTCATCAGATTCCCTCTCAGGGCCTGCACTGGCTTATCTGAGATCTGATGGTGTTAGCGCACATTGGTACGCTAGCTCTGGTTTCCAACTAAGGATGTGCCATGTGCTTTTTCAATGTGGCCCCTCACACAAGCTTTTACAGTCCCCACCCTCTCCCTCCAAGACCAGGTGGCAGCCTGAGCTCAAGTTCATGGACAATGGGCCGCCTTGAGCTGGTGATGGATGTCCAGGGAAGAGAAGGCCAACAGAAGAGGGAGGAGCGGGAGGCAGCGGCCTCTGTGCTGTACCCAGCTGGCCCGAGTCCTGGTTTTTGTGAATCAGTCCCCGTGCGCAGGCTGAGCCCTGAAAGGAGGGAAGGGGAAGGGCCTCCCTCAGGCCAGCGTCTCTCTCTGGCCCTCGGCCTTCTCATTAGTTTCTCTTTCCGCCGCTCCCAGGCCCGACTGCTGAGACAGTGATGCTAACAAGCAACCGAGCGACTTATTTTGCCACTGCCTGGGTCTCAGATTCGGGGCTTCTTGGGGACACTCTGAATAGGCTCAGCTTGGTACCTGGTGGGGTCAATAGGCCCGCAAGAGCATCTTTGAGATAAAGGACAAGAACATCGAGCGCCAGGAAATGAAAATGGAAACATCGAGCGCATGTGAATATCTGGCTCGGAGGAGCCCCATCCAGCAAAGGGCGGTGGCTGTGAGGGATTCAGAGACCAGGACCCGCCATCCGTCCTGGCCCTCCTTCCCGATGCCTGGCCGGCTGCCCTCAGCACATCGCGATGGCTACCCTCTTCCAAAAACACTACCAGTGGTACCTTGAGATACGAGTTTAATTCGTTCCGTAACCTTGAGGCGTGGGAAACTATGAGACGCTCGAGTCTCGGTAAACTGGTGGGTCATGTGCAGCCGGCCGATCCGCGCGATGACTCCTATCTCAAATGTTGCTCGTATTTCAAAGCAAAAATCGCTCGCTCGACGGCTCGTATCTCAAAAATCTCCTATGTTAGGGCACTCGTATCTCGAGGTACCACTGTACTTGCAGGAGCATTTCCACAGATGGAGGAAGCCACAGAGGGAAGAAAGGACCCTGCCCTGAGCCCAGAGACCCCGGGGGAAACTCGGCTTATTGTGTGCCACCCTCGGGAATGCCCCTTCCGCTTCCTCCTTTGGGAAGTGAGAAGCGCTCCGAGTGACAAGCGCATCCTACCTTCCAGGCCTGAAATTCTCCAGCTCCATCTGGTGTTTGCGAGCCAGATGGGAGGAGCGCCCCAGAGCTCCCTCCCCTCCCCACGAGGCCCGGGGAGCTGTCTCTGTGTATTTTTGTCAATCCGGCCAGGTTCACACTGAAACCGAAGACAGAAATTCAATACCTCATCTGGTGAGGATGGGAACCATCTTGGCCCAGAATGCAAAGCTGCTGTGCGGTGTCGTGCGAGCGGGAGAGACACAGCCTTGGCCATTGGGAGGACGCGAGAGCAAACATCTGAAGGTCAGGACAGGGTCTGATACTAGATAGTATGAGACGGAAAGTTTTTTTTTTTTTTTAATAACTTTACCTTCATTAAAAACAGACAAAATCTCAGTATCTAAGAAGGTGGCTGTGTAGCCCAGAATGCTCAACAGTGGTCCTGTCCATGGCACATAGGAAATACAGTGGTACCTTGAGATATGAGTTTAATTTGTTCCGTAACCTTGAGGCGTGGGAAACTATGAGACGCTCGAGTCGAGGTAAACTGGTGGGTCGTGTGCAGCCGGCCGATCCGAGTGATTACTCCTATCTCAAATGTTGCTCGTATTTCAAAGCAAAAATAGCTCGCTCGATGGCTCGTATCTCAAAAATCTCGTATGTTGGGATACTCGTATCTCAAGGTACCACTGTACACACATTGAAGGAACAAATAAATCAATGGATGACTGAGCTTTCTACCTGGAACATAATCTGTACTGCCCCCCCCCCCCTGCCGTGCCACTCCCAGGACTCCCCACCAAGGAAGACTGCTATGGGGTTCTCTGCTCAGGAACAAGTAAGTTCCTGTCTTATCTGGTGGCTTTTTCTTTTAAGTGGGGAGGAAGGTAAGTGAAAAATTACTTCCCTGCCAGTCTGGCATGGCTCAGGGGTTGAGCGTCGACCTATGAACCAGGAGGTCATGGTTCGATTCCCAGGCAGGGCACAAGTCTGGGTTGTGGGCTTGATCCCCAGTGTGGGGTGTGCAGGAAGCAACCAATCAATGATTCTCTTCCATCATTGATGTTTCTCTCTTTCTCCTTCTTCTCTGAAGTCAATAAAAATATATTTTAAAAATTACTTCCTTGCCGAAACCGGTTTGGCTCAGTGGATAGAGCATCGGCCTGTGGACTGAAAGGTCCCAGGTTAAGGGCATGTACCTTGGTTGCGGGAATATCCCCAGTAGGGGGTGTGCAGGAGGCAGCTGATTGATGTTTCTCATTGATGTTTCTAGCTCTCTATCCCTCTCCCTGTGGAAAATCAATAAAATATATTTTTAAAAAAATGACTTCCTTAAGTCATGCCCAATTTGCTCTTTGTGCTCCCTGTACCCTTGGTCCCCGCTAAGGCAGAAATGCATGTTCCCTCCTCCACATTGTCCTCTACTTGACCGAGACCTTGTCCCTCACATTCTGGGTCAGAATCCACGGATCCATTGGCCAGTGGCTTTGGGATATACCCCCAAAGGTGCTTTTACAGTTTACTTCCAGAATCTTGTTTTATTTGGGCTCATATTAAACGGAACATGTAGTCCTTGAACTCACACTAAAAGCAGCCACTGGGCGGCTTGGCTCAGTGGATAGAGCATCAGCCTGTGGACTGAAGGGTCCCAGGTTCGATTCCAGCCAAGGGCACATGCCTGAGTTTCGGGCTTGATCCCCAGTAGGGGGGGGGGTGCAGGAGGCAGCTGACCAATTATTCACTCCCATCATTGATGGTTCTATCTCTCTCTCTCTCCCCTCTTCCTCTTTGAAATGATAAAGAAATATGTTTTTTTAAAAAAACAACACAAAAAGCAGCCACTGGGGAGAAAGGTGAGCTACTTCTCTTCCTTGGGGTGTAGGAATGGGCTCAGCTATGCAGGGGGTGCTGGAGAGCTGACCACCCCTTGGGCACTCCCCAAGTGAGCACATCCCCCGAGGTGGAGGCCAGCCAGGACTAACTAGCGCTCGTTCGTCTCAAGCCACTACCTGGGCAATAACCGAGCGAGGCCAGCGACTCAGCAAGCAGCCGGGTGGCCTACAACACCTTCTACCCCCCCCCTGCACCCCCCACATTCTAAGACATATTCATTAGCGAAATATCAGAAACCTCAGGGGCAGCATGTGCTTCTAATTCATTTTCCAATGTTATAATGAGCCAGGAGTGAAATTTTTAGGGTGAATTTAATTGACCTTTACAGCAACATCAGGCAGATTGGCTTAAATGCTATTAAAGCAAAATGTAACCCAGCGAGACTTTCTGGAAGGTTATCGGAAAATCTATCAAGTTGTTTTTTTTTCCCCCTTAATTTTCATGGAGAAAAGAACAGATAGGTAGAGGGCACAGAAGGATGAACAGATGGAGAGACGGAAGATTTAAACCGGAAGTGAGAGGGGAAGGACATGAAATGGCAAGAGGAGGAGAGGGGGGGCTGCTCTCGCCTCCCCCTGCCAGGGGGTTCCGTGTTCATCTCGATGTGCACTGAAGCTACAGGTCACGCGGGTTTGAAGTGTTTCCGGAACGAGGTGAGAGGGCAGGGCTGTCTGCTTTTTATTCAGATCGGAGGCTGTTGTGTGGGCTTCTCTGGATGAGAAAGAAGAGATCACCTGTCTCAGAGGGTGACATCTTTTGGTGGCGGACAGCGGTTCTCTCTGACTCCATTGTCCCTTCACCAAAAGGCCTGCTCATCTCTCAATAAAAGGGCTCATGAGAAGCCAGAAGACTAGGCACAGAGCTAAGGAAACCCTGGGGTACCACCATCACACTTTTTGGAAGTGGCTGACAGTCCAGGGATGGGTCGCCAAGCCCGTGGCAAACTGGGTTCAATCCGAGGCGGTGCAAGTGTGAGAACGGGCCGGAGGATTCGCCTAGGCCCAAAGTCTGCATCCGAATCAGTACCCACCTAATTACCTTGAACCTGGCCATGGCCCTTTTCCTAAGTACAAAGCCAGTGAGACAGGGGGAGAGAAATGTGTGTCCATGAAGGCGCGACCACCAGGGAAAGGATGCAGCCCCGTTAACACGTCCTCCAAGGACGAGGAGGACAGAGCTCAGGTGGTGGGCAGCGGGCACCAGGCACTGGCATGGAGATCCAGGCATAATGCAAGGAAGAAAGCTGAGGTTGGGGCTGAGCCAAGGAGAGGGGACAGCATGCCTCCCTGGGGTTCACTCGGGACCCTCAGTAGTAAGATGAATTACGCAGACCGCAGGGCTCTTAACCAACTCCCCACCCTCCTTAGGCCTGGCTCGGAAATCACGCAGGCCTGAATACAGTAGTACCCCGAGATACGAGTGCCCTAACATGCGAGATTTTTGAGATACGAGCCGCCGAGCGAGCGATTTTTGCTTTGAAATACGAGCAACAGTTGAGATAGGACTCATCGCGTGGATCGGCCGGCTGCACACGATCCACCAGTTTACCTCGACTCGAGCGTCTCATAGTTTCCCATGCCTCAAGGTTACGGAACGAATTAAACTCGTATCTCAAGGTACCACTGTATATGAGTGGAAAACAGAGCCGCTGCCCAGCGAAGAAAAGGGGTCTCTGCAGAAAGAAGGTGGCGCAGCGGGCTGGAGGCTGCTGCCCCTACAGAGGCAAGCTTGCTCGGCCCTGGGCTAGCTGGCATCCGGGACCTGGGCATTCTGGAAGATTTCCACCGTTTTCCCGTTGTGCCCGGACTGCTTGCTGTGGTGTCTGCGCACACCTGCTTTCCTCGGGGACTCTGAGACGTGGGGGAGGTGACAGGCAGAGGGTGACTAACGACCAGCCGCCGTTCAAGTCACAGGCGCTGCCTCTCTCGGGGGGCCTTCCCAGAGCAGACATTGCACACATGTTCTGGGGGAAGAAGGAGCTCTCTGTGATCACGCGTGGAGAGAGAGAGAGAACACACAGGAGCCTCGGGTGGCTGCCTCCAGGCGCCACCGGTGTCGTTGTCCCCTCGGATCCAGCAGCGTGTTGTCCCTGCCTTTCTGCAATCATCCAATTCATCCGCACCCCCGCCGGGATGCTCGGGCCTGGGAGCCCGCCGAGGGAGTCTCGCCATAACAACTCCCCAGCTGGTCCTCAGCCGCCCCTCCAGCCGGAAGCGCACATCTGCTGCGGAGATTTGTTTGGCAACTCGGGGAGGCCGTAGATACGAGCTGGGGCCCAATATACACACATCAGCCCAGCGGTGACTAAGCTCTGTCTGTGCTCAGAGGACTAGGATGGATGTTGTAGTTACTCAGATGTAAAGAAAACATGTTTTCTTCTTGCCTGGGAACCGACAGAGGGAAGAGAGGTGGGGAGAAAGTGAGAAATGATGGGGGGTAGGTATGCCCTTACTAGTGAGAAGAGTCTTTAATAGTGGCAGGAAGAGAGACGTCAAAAATAAATAAGAGCCGAGACCAGTTTGGCTCAGTGGATAGAGCGTCGGCCTGCGGACTGAAAGGTCCCAGGTTCGATTCTAGGCCGGGGCATGTACCTTGCTTGCGGGCACAGCTCCAGTAGGGGGCGTGCAGGAGGCGGCTGATAGATGTCTCTCTCTCACTGATGTTTCTGACTTTGTATCCCTCTCTTCTTCCTCTCTGTAAAAATTCAATAAAAATACATTTAATAAATAAATAAATAAATAAATAAATAAATAAATAAGAGAGAGGGGGGACTTCTAAAATGGAAATGCAACGTGTCTCAGAGTCTACCTTCGCTAGCATCATCATCAGCTTTATTCCCTTCGGCGCTGTTCATGGTGCGCTGAGCGTGCCAGGCTTTTGCAAAGACCTCTGCGTACATGGGTTTTAGCTATAAGTCATAATGGGAGGCAATGGGTGATATTATTATCATCCCTACTGTATCGGATTAGACCAAGGGATACAGAAAGTAAATACAGTGGTACCCCGAGATACGAGTTTAATTCGTTCCGTAACCTTGAGGCGTGGGAAACTATGAGATGCTCGAGTCTCGGTAAACCGGTGGGTCGTGTGCAGCCGGCCGATCCACGAGATGGCTTCTATCTCAAATGTTGCTCGTATTTCAAAGCAAAAATCGCTCCTATCTAAAAAATCTCGTATGTTAGGGCACTCGTATCTCGAGGTACCACTGTAATGTGTCCAAGTCACAGGACTGGTAGGCAAAGGAACCAAGAGCCCACGCAGGTGTCTTTTTCAGGAGGACGAGGGAAGTCTCAAACAGAGTGGCACTGTCTCGCTCAATATTGTTAGACTTGTGAATGGGGCTGAAGAAGGGGAAAGATAACATAGAGCATGGCCCCTCAAGGGAATTTCTCAAAGAGAAAAGAGGCAGCGTAAGAAGACCTCTCAGTGTCCCTTAACGCCCCTGAATTCCCATGGCACACGGGGAGAAAGCCACCACGATTATCAAGGGTATGATCTTCTAGCTCCAGATTTTCAGTCCTCGCTACAATTTTAAAGAAATAAGAGCTTTTTTTGCCACCTCCATTTTCAACTGTTTTATCTTTACTGGCCAGGATTACAGGTTTATGAAACAATTTTAAAGATAACACAAGAATATTTACTGAACTGTGCCCTGTATGAATGCATCTTGATATTCCCCCCAAATTTTACCAAGCCACAGGCAGGCACCTAATGTGTCTGTCAAATGATGGTGGGCTGGATGAATGAAATATGGAAGGGTAGGTGGACAGACAGATGGACGGACGGGTGGGTGGATGGAGGAATGGAGAGTGAATGGACAGATGGATGGATGTGGATGGATGGATACTTAGATACATAGATGATTGGATGACGATGCATGAGTGGATAGATGGTCGGATGGAAGAATGAATGGATGGATTAGAACAGTGGTTCTCAACCTTCCTAAGGCCGCAACCCTTGCATACAGTTCCTCATGTGGTGGTGACCCCCAACCATGAAATTTTGCTACTGTGATGCATCATGATGTTAATATCTGCATTTTCCGATGGTCTTAGGCGACCCTTGTGAAAGGGTCGTTCGACCCCCAAAGGGGTCGCGACCCACAGGTTGAGAACCGCTGGATTAGAAGATGAATGCATGGATGGATGCTTAGATGGATGGATGCTGAAGGTGAAAATAGACTTTGAGGAACTGAAATAATTCCAAGAAATGGAAGTGTGGCAGACTCCTCAACGGGTCAAGTTGTGACCTTTATGTTCCTACTTTTCTGGGCTAAGAATTAATGAGATGAGAAGAACTAAGTTGCTCTTTACTGTCTTATCTCCTTTTGTACCCAAAGTACGTGAGGCACCCCGTGTGGAAGCAGGGATGGAGTGGCAATGGCAGAGAAACAGAGCTGTCTGGATTCCTGCTAATGTCACCTGGTTTGGAGAATTTTTAATGAAGAATTAAAACTTTAATGAAGAATTAAGCCTCGCCACACTGTTGTCTAGCCTTTCCCTCTCTTAGTCCATATTTTAGGAAGGAGGGCGCAGGTGTGTAGGTTCCCAGCGGATAGAGCTCCACTTCCCACAGAGCCCGCTTATGCAAGTTGAGGGATCCAGGGTTCAGTTTAGGTGAGAACAAAACACCTGCAACGGCCACCACCTCCCTCACAGGACTCTTCTCACTTAGCATGGCGTCTTATTTATTTATTTTTAAATATATTTTATTGATTTTTTACAGAGAGGAAGGGAGAGGGATAGAAAATCAGAAACATCGATGAGAGAGACATCAATCAGCTGCCTCCTGCACGCCCCACACTGGAGATGTGCCTGCAACCAAGGTACATGCCCCTGACCTGAATCGAACCTGGGACCTTTCAGTCCGCAGGCCGACGCTCTATCCACTGAGCCAAACCGGTGTTGGCATGGCGTCTTATTTTAATATGCATGTAGCTCACCAATTCCCTAGCTCCGTGAACTGTTACCATGTACGGTTTTGTTGATTTAGTCAACAAATACCTTACTCCTTTGCCTTTTAAAAAAAAATATATATATTATTGATTTTTTACAGAGAGGAAGAGAGAAGGATAGAAAGTTAGAAACATTGATGAGAGAGAGACATCGATAAGCCGCCTTCTGCTACCCCCTACTGGGGATGTGCCCTGCAACCAGTATACATGCCCTTGACGGGATTCAAACCTGGGGCCTTTCAGTCCGCAGGCCGACGCTCTATCCACTGAGCCAAACCGGTTTCGGCAATACCTAACTCCTGACATGGCCAGGTTCTTTTGTCAGTCACAGAGATGCAAGGATGATTCAAAAACAGGGCTTCTATGTGCTTGTAACCCAATGGGGGAAATTGGTATCCAACTCAATCTTCTCATCCTGGAAGATTTGCCAAAAAACCTTAGCCTAGTAACTGGCAGATGCACGTTGGACAAAGAAAAGTGCGACAGCGTACCAGATGGAAAACAGTGTGTGGGCACGCGGGGGTTAACATGCCAGGCGCGTGTAATGGTGTGCACAGAAATCACGGAACAGTGGTGTAGTCCAGAATCTCGGAGGGGTCTCAGCAAAACCAGCTGCGAAGGAAGGGAAAGGGAGGGAAAGAGCCAGAGAGAAGGGAAATAAAGACAGAGATTGTCAGGAACCAGACAAGGAAGGGCCTTTTATGCTACCTGAAGGAGTTGGGGCTCGTGCCTGCCCATGATGGGGGGAGGCATCGGAATAACTGGCTCCAATTTCTGTTTTAAAAAGGTCACCTTGTAGCCGGGCGGAGGATAATTGGAGGTGGGCGAGCAGGAGAGAAGGAGACTGGTTAGGAGACAGGGCATGGGCGAGACAAGAGAAAACGGGCCAAGTTGAAGGCCTTAACGATGGGAATGGGGAAGATGTACACGTGTGAGATGTCACTTAGGGAGCGCCGAGAAGAGGGGAGATGCTGACTGGCTTTCAGATGTCTCGGTTCTTCCCGCTGCTTGCCCTGCAGGCATTCTAAAGAGCAAGACAAGGCTCTGGTCCACAGGGAAGGAGACGCGTGCAAAGACCATCACAGCGAAGAGTCAGACATTTTTGTGTTTTTTTTTTTTTCTTCTGCCAAGTGAAGGGAGAGAGCGGCTGGAAGCGCTGTGGGGAGGACACGTGGTTGCTTCCAGCTGCAAGCCTGGCGGGAAGCTGGCCGCGCTGCCCAGAAGGTGGGCAGGACTGAGCTGGGCCCGGGGCGGGAGAACAGGTGCAGCGGTGGGGAGCAGAAAGAGAGAACTCAGCATTCTCCTTTCGGAGAGGATGTATAAACGGGGATTACGGGAGATAAAAACGAACAAATAGAGGGCGAAGGAATTTAAATGAAGAGTTTAAACTCTCTCTCTCTCTCTCTCTTTTTTTTTCTCTTTCTAAATCTGGGCCCGGGTTTCCCTAAATCTGTTGTGTGAAAGGCCTGGGTCCCGGGAGATGTTCAGAACCACTTTTATAAAATGAGAGGCTTATGGTTAAATTAAGTTTGGAGAAGGCTGGATTAAGCGAAGTTAAACAGGTGCCGTTATTAATTGGCTTCTGAGATGCTTTAATATTATAGACAAAGAGGAAGGGAGAGGATAGAGGCTACCGAGAAATAAAAGGGAAATGCACAGGACTGGAAGTGAGTCTCTTGGTTCCAGACTCGTGGCTGTCAGCTGTGTGCCCCTTAGAAAGCCACGGCAGACCCTCCCCAGCCTGCCGGTCTGTAAAGTGGGCTATTAGACCAGGGGCATGGCTTCACATGTTGAGCTTCTGCTGACATATTACAACCTCTAAAGGCTGTATATACCAGAGGCCTGGTGCACGAAACTCGTGCACCTAGAGGGGGGAACCCGCAGCCTGGCCTGTGCCCTCTGTCAGGAATCTCTCAGGGAATGTCCAAATG
>PVJN01040974.1:0-18988 GCA_004026805.1 Lasiurus borealis
GTGCCAGGCAGGAAGGCTGGCAGGGGCCCAGGGTGGCAGCCAGGCCCAGTTAGTCATCTCTGTCTAAGCTCAGGAGGGTGCCTGGTGAGTCGATGCCTGACCACCTATTGAAACCTCCCCCCCTCCCCCCGCACTAGGGAGCCGGACAGGCGAGAGAGAGAGAGAGAGAGAGAGAGAGAGAGAGAGAGAGAGAGAGAGAAGCCTTTGAGAGGAACATTCCAGCGTGGGAGCTTACGGGCCTGGTTGTAAGATTTGTTCGGCTAAAGGGGCGATTTCCTTTCCCTTTCTGAGCCTTGAGGGCCTCGTCTGTGAAATGGGGACAGGCAGCTGTCCCCACAATCTCCCCGGTTGTTGGGGAACAAATGGGTTCTCTCTTTGAAGGGACTTTGTGGCTATGAAGCCATGATCGATGTGGACACTGTCATTCTGATTACTGAGACACCAGGACTGGCCCCAGCACATCCCAGGCTGCCGAGAGCTTCCGTTCCACCAGGTTAGGGAGCCCGGAGCAGAGTCCAGTTATTTAGAGGGAGCAGAGGATGGGACCCAGAGCACTTCCAAGGCCTGAGGAGACCAGACCTTCCCTAAGATGGGGCTGGGCCCTGGCAGCTGGAGTCATTCCAGGGTGGGAGCTCAGAGTGGGCCGGGGTCCTGCTGCAGTGACCCTGAAGGGGTGGGTCCAGGCCTCGGGGGGCGAGAGGAGGCCAGGCTGCCTCCCAGGACTGCTTGCCCAAGATGTCTGCGGGAGTGAACAGAGGGACCCCTCGTCCGAGCCTCCTGGGGAACCAAGCAGGTAGAGCTGGGCACCAAGGCAACTGACCTGAAATAAATCCCCTTACCATCTCTGCCCGCCCCGGCCTTGCCCCCACCACTCTTGTGCCTACAGTGCTGGACAGTAGGGCAATGCCAGCTCCACCTCCCAAGCCCCTCCTTCCCCTAGAGATTCCACAGGGAGCCCCCACTCCCACCTCCTGGAGTATTTTTAGCTCCAACTTGGCCTGTTTGGAGGCCCTTTAAGGCCCTCTGGCTCCCAGCCCAGGATCCAATGGGTCTACGGTCAGAGGACTGCGAGTGGATGGAGGAAGGTGGGGAGCAGAGGGTCAGATCCAGCTGCCTCCAGCCACAGCCAGATGTGGGAGAACTCACAGGGTGGGAGAGACCTTACTGACATGCAAACGTATTACAAATGAATATGCAAATGAGCACTCTGCTGCCCGCTGTCGGATCTGGTCCAGATCCCAGAATCCAAAAGCTGACCCCCTTCTAGACCACCACTGAGCCCACCCTGCCGGAAGCAGCCAGAAGGAAGGAGGCTTGGAGGGAGGCTTTGCCCAGCCCCTGGAGCAAGAAGAGAGATCAGACCAAACCTCTGCAGGAGTCTGGGCTGGGGTTGGTGGGCAGGGACCCCCTCTGGAGATAGGGGGATGGGTAAGATGACCTCTTAAAGGCTTTCAAAGAGCAGCCTCCTCACCCTCTCCTGTGGCTCCAGCCAGACAGCCCCTCCTGGCCCCTGGGGAGCCCCCTTGAGCCCCAAGTTCTGGAAAAGCACTTCCTCACCCCTGCCTCTCACTCTTTGACAGTTCAAGGCTAACAGAACAGCCAAGTAGAAAGCAGTAGAATGCGAGGGGGAGGGGGTATGAGGACCAGGGGTGTCAGGGCACCAGGCTGGCTCACCCCAAAGAGAAAAAGCCCCCCTGGGATACTGGGGTGTGGGGTGATGCTCAGAGAAAGAGGCTCCTCCCCTCAGGGGAGCGCTAGGGTGGGATGATTTCGATTAACCTGGAGAGAGCCAGAGGGGCCAGCACTCAGGCTAATGGGTCCCCATGCCTTACGCCTCAGGGTGCCCTTTGACCTCAGGGCTAGAAGCTGGTTGGGGAGGGGGCTGCCCCAGCTCTGAGCCGCGGGTGGGGTGGCCGCCGTTCCCAGAGGCCTGGCTCCCAGCTCGGTGCCAACCCTGCTGCCGGAATTAGCCCTCTCCCAGGCGGCTCCTGTGGTAGCGGAGACTGCAGCCCTCCCTGTCCCCCCCCTTACGTCTGATGCTGCCCGGCCAGCCCCCTCTCCTCTCTGGTGACTCAGCCCCAGAGCCAGAGCAACAAGCGGGAGGAAGGGACAGAACGAGGGAGGACGGGAGAAAGAGACCTTGGCCCGAGCCTCCTCCTCCGACGAAAAGGAACCAGGCCGGTTCTCTCATTTCTTCTCCCTCCCCCCTGGCTCCTTAGTGTTTTTTGCATATTTGATCCCTTAGGGCATTCTTCCTGTCATCTAACCTCAATTCCTCTTTCCCCTTTGTGCAGCTCGGACCAAGCCCCTTTCTTGTTCTATAGAATCCGGCCTCCCCTGCCTCCCACCCAACGGAAAGCTCCCCGGCCTGGCTGGCGGGTGGGGAGAGCCAGAGGAGAGGACGCTAGGACACACACACACGCAGCCGTCTGCCTGCCGCTGCAGCCGCTTTGCCCATTTCCTTTGGCATGAGCCTCGGAGGCTGCCAGGTGGCCGCTCTGCCCGGGGAAACGTGCTTTAGGGGAGCACAGCAGGTAACCCTGGTGCCCGCCCCCCTCAGGGATGACCTCACCTCCCAGGAGGCCCCGCCACCCGCACCCCAGGCTTCCCAGAAACCCTCCCGGCCAGGCAAGGGCGAAAGGGAGAGACCGGGCCCCGGAGGAATCTCCTACAAGGTCAGGCCAGATGCCCAGGAGGCGGCGAAGAGCAGGTGCCGAGGGCGGGGAGCCCCTCTGCCTCCCCAGGGCTCCTCACGCACCTCCCCAAGAAGCCCCACGCAACCGGGGCCTCTGCCCCACTCCTCACCCCTGCTCAGGTCCAGCGACTGGGAAATGGGAGTCTGGGATGGGGGTGAGCCTCTTAGGCTGTGGGCAGGGACCCCCCCAGTCCAGAGGTGGAGCTGATGGGGAGCATAAAGAGTCCACTCCTGGGTTTCTAACCATTTCTGGAATAAAGCTTTCTTTGGGAATATGATGAAAGCCACACTCTCCCTGCTCCCACCCCCAGAACCACACACAGAAACACACACGAGTTGACGTGTGCTTTCGGGGATCTCTGCACCTCTGGGAAAATCTTCTCCAGTGAGCCCCAAACCAAGAGTTCGTTCAGGACCCTGGAACCTTTCCCTTTTCCAAAGGGGCCTTGGGGCTAACAGAATAGAAGACCGTGACTCGATGGCTGGTCCCCCTGAGCTGCGGCCCTCAGGCAGCTGTTCACATCTGGCCACACAGCTGGCTACCGCTACGCCCAGCTGGGCCAGCTGGCTCTCCCAAAGGGCCAAGGAGCAGAACTCAGGGAGGCGAGGCGATGAGCCAAGATCTAGAACCACCGCTGGGGAAAGCCCAGGGACCCAGAAGTCTGTCTAGAACTACCTGCTCCAGAGGTCCCTTCGTTTTAGGACCTCTGGGCTCTTGTCAGGCCTCTGGCCCCCTCTGGCTGCCCAGGGGGTTAAAAAAAGAGGACTTCTCTGCTCAGCCATGTTGGGTGAGGCCCATGAATCGTAAGGGGGTATCCAGGTCCCGGCAAAGGACCTCAGCGGCACCTGGGTGCATGCAGAGCATCTGACAGGCTTTCTCTCATGGAAGCCCCACTCGTACCCCATGGAGCATGTGAGGCTCCCCTTCCCCTGACAGGGAGGAGATCAAGGCCCCGGTATTAGTGACAGATACGAGAGGCAGGACACTGGCCATGGGACTCGGCAGCTTCTTCTCTCTCCACAACGCCGAGTGGCCTTTTTCTAGGGCAACAGAGGCAGGAAGGAGCAACAGAGATTCAGGTCCAACCCAGCGCCTCTTTGGGGAAAACTGGCCCAGAGAAGGGACATATCTTGGTCAAGGTCACATAGCAACTGGAGAGGGGGGGTAGAATAGGGGATGGAGGGGAGGGGGTTTCCAGAATCCTTTATTGACTCCTGCTTCCCATTATTCCCTCTTCCTTCTCTGATCTGCTCTCTGCACGCTGCTGCCTTAGCACGGAAAACCTTTTTCTGGATCGGGACAGGGTGAATACCAATTATAGAAACGCATGTTGCTGGTCACTGACAGTCTCCCAAAGACGGAGGACCGGCCCCGGCCGGCTGGGGCAGGGCTGCAGCCAAGGCTGTGGTGACCTTAGCTTCGGCAGAAGCTGGGTGGAACGGAGGCCGGTCCAGGTAGGTAGACGGGGCAGGGGCTGGGCCAGCAGGGCAGGAGCCAAGTTTGGACTTTGACATTCCTCAAGTTGACGGGCCTCAGCCAGAGCTGGAAGAGGTTTCACACACCCTTTTTATGACCACGTCTTCTGGCTCGGAGGATCAGACGCCAGGCGGGGGCAGAGATGCAGAGGTCGGGTCGGTTACCTGGCTCTAAGGGACGCGGCCTGCCTGACCTGTCCTAACCACCTTCCCTCCTGGGACAGCCTCACCTCCCCCGAGCTGTCTGGTGACCTCCCGAGCCTCAGACGGAGACACATCCGAAACCTGGACATGTCCTTCAGGGCATGAGTGCTCGGTGAGCGTGGAGGAGGGGCACGCGGGGGCTGGATGCAGCCTCCTTCCCCTCCCTCCCTGGTGCCCAGCTCTTCCCCTCCGTGTAGCTGCTGGTGGGGAAGGAGAACAGAAGGAGCAGAAAAACACCCTTTCCCTCTTCAAACCAAACAAACACTCTTAAGGGTTAAAGATTCAGCATGAATCTGTGGAATGCAGGAAAGATGCCTGCTGGGAGGGTGTCACAGCTGGCCTGGGGGTGAAGGGGCAGGAGACCAAGCAGGGTTTGGGACAGCCCCTCCTGTCTCTCTCTTCTACTCCCTCCACCCTCCAGGGGTCAGAGGGAGGCCCCTGGACAGCTCCAAACACCCAGACTCTTCACCTCGCCCTCCAGCTGCTGCTGCTGCGGAGAGACTGAGATCCCCTCCAGCCTGGCTCTGCAGAGGGTGTGGCTGGCGGGGCCGCAGACTTAATGGGAGGTGTAAAGGGAGAGAGAGCTTAACAGCTGGTGCCTATAGGTCCTCCCCAGGAAAGCGTAAGGGAGATCCAATCGGCGTCTCCTTGGCAGTTTCCCCCAGCTCCCAGCCCTGGGGAATGAGAGGCATGCGGTCGGTGTACTGAGTACATACTCCATTCTCAGGCCGGAAGGGGCTCAGGGGAGCGGAACCCCCATGCCGATGCTCTCCAGCGAGGTTTAAAGGGCTGAGGGGCTGCGTCTAGACAGGTTCTGGCTGGGTCAGCACTTGCCAATGATGACTGCCCCACCCCCTATCCCACGCCTAACCCCTCCACTTCCCGCCAAATCTCGGCAGCAGGAGGGCTGCCCAGGTCCCCACCCCCATGAAATCTTTGCTCAACAGTCGCCGGAGGCCCGGGGGGAGGGGGGGGGCCAGGACTCGGACTCAACTCGGGGCTCCGCACCCTGCACGCACGCACACACACTACATACAGTCTCTGGCCCCCTTCCTCCTCCATCCCCCCCCACCCCACCCCGCACCCCGCCAGCCTCACTCACAGGTTGCGCTGCTGCGGCTCCGTCTGCCGATGGAGGGCGACCGAGTAGCCGAAGAGGCTGCCCGGGTTCCCGGCCTCTTTCACCACCAGGAACCGGGTGTCCAGGTTGAAGGCGGAGGCGACGCGACCGCCGGCGGCGGCCACGATCAAGGCGAGCGCGCAGAGCGTCGGGCGCAGGACCGGGGTGGCGGCGCGGCGGGGGCTGGGTCCCATGGATGCGGGCGGGCGGGAGCGGGCACCCTCCCACCGGCGAGAGCGCGTGAGGACGCGGAGCTGCGGAGCGCGGACCTGTTCACCTGCTCGCCGCCCCGCCGCCCAGCTCGGTCCGGCCGCGTCCTTGGGCCCCGCGGCGCCGGTCGGTTTCACATCCGCTCGCAAGGTCTGCGCGCTCAGGTGCGTGCACCCCGAGGTCCTGCAGGTCTGCCCTCCGGTCCCCGCGCGCCCCGGACACCCTCTGCCCCACCGCCGGCCCCGGCCGCGCCCCCCTTGGCCGCACCAGTCGACTTCGCTCCCGGGCCGGTGACGGAGCTGGGCTGGCCGAGCGGCGGCAGAGCGCGCGGGGAGGCCGGCCGGGAGCGGTGCTTGCGCGCGCCCCGCCTTCCCACGCCCAGCGCCGCACCTCCCCACCTTGCGCGCGCCCAGCCGCGCTCGCTCTCCTTCCGGGGAAAGAGAAAAGGTCCGCGCTCCGCCGCCGCCTCTTAAAGGGGCAGCGGCGCCCCGCCCTCCTCATCCTCCCCGGCCCGGCTCCGCCCTCGGCCCCCAAACACCTGTCGAGAGTCCCCAAAGGCCTGGATGCCCCCCTCCCGGGGCCCTTTGCTTCTCCCAAGAAGCGTCTCCTTTTTAATCGAGACGGATCGGACGGGCGGGGCTGGGGGTGGGATTTGTCCGGACGACGGTGGTGGTGGTGCTGCGGCGGCTACTGCGGTGGCAAAGGCCGTTCCAGGCGTGGCCACCGCGGCCGGCCCTGCGGGCTGCAAAGGCTGGGAGTCCCTGCGGGGCGGCTGGCGGTCGCTGGGCGTTCGTCCTCGCACCCAGGCCCTGCGCTGCCCTCGTGGAGATTTTTTCTCTTGCCCACCCGCCCCCATCCGCCCTGCGTCCAGCTGGGAACGGTCCCCCTGCAAAGCCAGGCGGACACTTAGTAAATAACTTAGCAAATAACGAAGCATCCATAGCCGTTAGCAACAAGTCAGCCTTCTGGTCTCCCTTGGAAGCCCATGGATGGAGAAATGCTTCTCTTAAGAGGCCCTGCGTGGCCAGGGAAGGGGACCCAGGCTGCACCCACCCCTGCCTCCAGATACACGCCCCGCAGAATAATCCCAAAGTCCCCCGTCTCCCCCCACCAGGCTCAGACAGTTTGGAGACGAGACACGGATGCTAGGGCCCCCCCCCCCGCCCTTGCCCCGCAGGTGTGTAGTGGGCGGGGCCGGTTGGCACTCGGTGGGCGGGGCCTAAAGGTTCTCCGCAGACAAACCACCCAGCTGAAAGGGAACGTCAGAGGTCACTGCGCACTTCATTAAGTCTGACTCAGATCGCCCTCGTGGCAGCACCGAACCAAAGGAGCTTTATTATTTTGGGTCAGGAGTTCAGCCCGCAGCACGCACAACCTTCGGGTTCGGTTTCATACCCTTATCTCTAAGAATAATAGTCCTTATGCACCCAGAACTACGCTAAAGGCTTTACAAGTTTGTTTTGTTTTTTGTTTGTTTTTTAGAAAATATATTTTATTGATCTTTTACAGAGAGGAAGAGAGAGGAGGGATAGAGAGCTAGAAACATCGATGAGAGAAAAACATCAATCAGCTGCCTCCTGCACACCTCCTACTGGGGATGTGCCCGCCACCAAGGTACATGCCCTTGACCGGAATTGAACCTGGGACCCTTCAGTCCGCAGGCCGGCGCTCTGTCCATTGAGCCACATCGGTTTCGGCTATAAGCATTTTTAAATGAAATCCTCGCAACAACGGATGAGGGCTGTCTCTGATTCCCGAGGAGAAAGCTGAGGTGCAGGGAAGTAGAGGAACCGGTAAAAGCCGCACCGCTCGGATTTTAATCCTGTGTCATCTGACCCCAGAGCCTCTCCTGACACACGCTAATAATGAACGTTTGTATTAATACTCAGGGCAGATCTAGCTTTGGTGAGGCCTGATGCTTGTCCAATTTGGAGAATAAATAATTTATGAGTACAAATTTAGATTCAGCCGAGACCGGTTTGGCTCAGTGGATAGAGCGTCGGTTTGCGGACTGAAACGTCCCAGGTTCGATTCCAGTCGGGGGCATGTACCTTGCTTGCGGGCACATCTCCACTGTGGGGTATGCAGGAGGCGGCTGATAGGTGTCTATCTCTCATCGATGTTTCTGACTTTCTGTCTCTTTCCTTTCCTCTCTGTAAAAAATCAATAAAATATTTTTTTAAAAAATTAGATTCAGAGCTGGGGAGGGGCTCAAGCCTAACCTTACAGCTGAGGAAACATCTCACACCCAGACTCTCATTTCATCCTCCTGGCCTCCCGGTGAAGTCAGGATTGTCATCCTCGTCTGGTTTATAAAGGAACACGAAGGTCCAAGATCACGCAACTCAAGGAGGATGGTTAGGACGGGCAGACGCTGACCACAGCTGTGTCTTTAAGAGACAAACTCCAGGCAGATGTGGGTCAGACAGCCAGCTCCGCCAGAACAAAAGCAGCTGCGATAACAGTGTCCTCTGTGGTTTTGGGGAGTGGACACGCATCCCTGTCTGTCCTGAGGACAGCCTTTGTTCCAGAGCCGCCCTGCCTCTCCCCGCGGTCCACCTGAGGCCAAGAGCCGCCGGGGTGAGGCGAGATTGGAAGTCCAGGGACAGGAAGCTGACTTGGCTGGAAGCTGAGTTTATCTTGCTCTCCTTCGAGTTGCTGCAGGGTCCTCCGCCCTGCTCCAGGAGAGGAGGACGCAGCCACGGCCAGGGGCGCAGGGGCCAGGTGGACACGCAGAGTGGGCAGGGGTCCTGCCTGTTGGAAAGCACCACGATGATGACCCGGAAGGGCTCTGTGCCAGCGTTATCTCGTTGGCCATCCCCAACAGGAATGCCCAGCACGTCCGATCCCCGTGCTGGGAGCAGGAAAGGGATGACAGATAGTTTTTCCACTCCTGGGGAGTGTCCAGAGGGAATGTGGGAGCGGGAGCAGGGCGCCTGCTGGTGGGGGAGGGCCCACGCTGAGGAATGTGGGGGGAGTGTCAGGCAGTTCTGGGGGAGGTGGGATGGTGAAGGGAGACCTGGAGGCTGGAAGGGCCTGTGGGCGGGAGAGTTCATGCCGAGCAGCCAGCATGCTCTGGTTTCCGGGGGAGCATCCACAGCCTCCTCTCCTCCTCAGTCGACTTCATCAGCTCTTCCCCATGGGGAAGGGACCCCTCTGTTCCTAGAAATGTGGGCACAGAGAGAGAGACAGAGGCACAGGAATACCACGTGTAATGAGGCATCTGGGTCCAATTATTTGTTTTTTTTTAAGTATATTTTTGAATTGATTTCAGAGAGGGAGAGAGAGATAGAAACGTCAGTGTTGAGAGAGAACCATTGATTGGCTGCCTCCTGCACGCCCCACACTGGGAATTGAGCCTGCAACTTGGGCATATGCCCTTGGTCAGAATCAAACCCAGGACCTTTCTGTCCGCAGGCCGATGCTCTATCTGCTGAGCCAAACCTACTTGGGCTGGGTACAGATTTTGTTGTTGTTGTTTTTTAATACATTTTATTGGTGTCTTACAGAGAGGCAGGGAGAGGGATAGAGAGCCAGAAACATTGATGAGAGCTATCAATCAGCTGCCTCCTGCACGCCCCCTACTGGGGATGTGCCCGCAACCAAGATACATGCCCTTGACCGGAATCGAACCTGGGACCTTTCAGTCCGCAGATCGATACTCTATCCACTGAGCCAAACCGGTTTCGGCTGGGGGACAGTTTTTGATGTTTGATTGTGGACAGCTCTTCAGCCGTCACTTCTCCTTCCCCTGTGCCCCGCACCTGGACAAGCTGAGGAGAAAGCCGGGGTGCTGACGGCGCTCCCTCCTTCTGCCTCCATGGAAGGTTCGAACCACGCAAGCCCTGCTCTTCCCACACAAACACTCACCGACCTCACTCCCAACCCCGGTGAACATCCCCGCCAGTCTCCGATCTGGGCTCTCTCAGCCACATACGACCTGCTCCCCCGGAGACCTCACGTAAATAACACTTGTCATACCCTCTAGGGAGGCGGGTGGCGTCATCAGTCCTGACATTGATGGGGTCCATCCACCTCTGCAGTGATCACAACCACATGCCCCTGTGGCTTCTGCTTAGGGTCCGGGAGACTCCCTGGAGGAGGAGTGTCTGTCTGGACAAGGGAGAAGGAAAGGACTGGCAAGGGGGAGCTCGGCGTGGAGAAAACAGAAGAGTGGGGGCCTTGTGTGGGGCGCGGCTTTCCAGTTGCAACAGTGACGCCAGAGCTTTATAAAAGCACCTTTTGTTTACGCAGTGTTTGCTGTGTTCACACCAGCCTTTCTCTGCCTGACCCCATTCCCTCCACCCCGCACCCCAAAATGCTCTCTCCTTGTCCACTTGTCTGTTGAGACTCCCAGACCACACCCCTTGCTCGCTCACTCCTCACACGATGTCCACAGGCAGTCAGTGGACAGACAGAGATGGGGTGGCATGGCGGTGCCACTGGCACTGAATGCCGGCTACCTTCTGCCCGCTCACCTGGGCAAGTCACTCCTTCCTTAGGCCTCAGTGTCCCTGGATCTCTGAAAGGAAAGGCTGGAGAAAATTTGTCATTATTCTCTGTTGGTATCCTTTGTATCCCAAAGCACCTCATATTTGTTGGACCAAGCGGAGCAGATAACTGCCATGGAACTAAGATTCAGGCCTCTCTCTCTGACTTGAATTGAAAATGCAAATCCTGAGGGCAGGGGGAGGAGCTGGAAAGCTTGAATGGGTTTATCAGATTTCCTTTCTCCCGTGACCCAGTTAGCGGCCTGGGGTGGGTGGGGCAGGTGTCTCCTCCTGACAACTTCCCTGGCTCGGAATCTGTCAGCCTCACTCACTGACAACCTACTGTGTGCAGGCACAGAGCTGGGGACCCCAGGGCTGCCAGAGATGAACCAGAGCACGTGCAGGGGGGCTGGAGGTGTATCATGGCCTCACATTCTGAAAGCTCTCAAATTCCAAGAGGCTACACCCCTATTGTATTGTATTCTAGGGCTGGTGCCTGGGGGCAAGTGGTGGTGTTAGGAAGAACATTTTGGTTGCAGTAGGAAGTTGGCATTGCCCAGACAGACTGAGATATCGGGAGGGGCTGCTGTAATAATTTGGGCAAGGGGTGAGGGGCAGGGGAGGGAGAGAGTGTGAGAAGGCCCAGGGCATGGTGTGGGGGCACAGAGGGGTTCTGAGAATAAATAGGCAGTGACCCAAAGAGGGACTTGGTGTGCTGGGCCCAAACAGCTGTAACCTTCCCTGCCAGTCAACACTACTTCTCCCCACTCTCCCTTCCTCCGCACCCCATCTTTCTAGTTCCTCCAACACTCTCTATGGCGCCCTCACTGCATCCATGGCGTGGCCTGGCTGCCTGGCTGGGAGATGAGAACTCTGGTGGGCTCTTCAGTATTCTCTATCTCATGCCAAGGTGGCCCCTTCCAGGTTGGGAGGTCATGTGATCACTCCATCGGAGCTGAGTCCCCAGTTCCCAGTGGCCTTGTCATTTCTGGGGGAGAGCCTTCTACTGGCAGGGTTCTGTGCTCACGTAGGAAATCTGGGGAGGGGGCTTCATCCATGCCTCCTCCTTCTCCTAACTCCCTTAGACACCCTCCTGGAGGTGGAGGACCACGTGTGGTGGTCAGTGAAATGCTCCTACGTGTAAGTTGATTGGAACATGTGTCTGTGCACCTTATGCAGTCACACGTGTTGGCCTATGTGACTACATGTCTCTGAATGTTTCGCGTACGTGTTCATCCTGAAAGGGGACTGATATTTGTCCATGTACGTTAGCATTCTCCTACTTGCTGATGACACCTGCCCACGCTCCTCCCGACTCCAGCCTTGTCAAGTTCAACTCTCGCCAGCCACTTGGCTGGCACCCACCGGCCCCTCAGACACTGAGTGTCCAGAAAGGGCTCAGCTTCTGCTCCTTGTCCCCACAGCCGGCTCTCCTGGAACAGCCCCTGAATCAGCACCTCGTCTCCAGCAGGATTCCACACACACACCTCGTCCACTTGGGAAACACCCACTTGTTCCTTTTTTAAATACACACATATATTTGAGAAAAATGAAAGCATATATGGTATATTAGAGGCCCGATGCACGAAATTCATGCAAGTGGCTCAGCCCTCGCAGCCCCACGTCTGCCTTGAAGCCCCACCTTCCACCCACTGGTCGTTCCAGAAGGTCGTTTCACCATTGATTTACAGCGAGGAAGGGAGAAAGAGAGAGAAACATCACTGATGAGAGAGAATCATTGATTGGCTGCCTCCTGCATGATTGGGGATTGAGCCCACAACCCGGGCATGTGCCCTGACTGGGAATTGAACCATGACCTCCTGGTTCACAGGTCCACATTCAACCACTGAGCCATGATAGCTGAGCAGTACCCACTGGTTCTTCAAAATCTTTCTGTAGTCTTCACTTCCTCCTTCACCCCTGGACCCTGTATCACCCACACTCCACTGCGCTCTTGCGTGTAGCTCCTCTTGAATCTCCCAGGCCTTGCACTAACTGGCAGCCGGGCTTCTAGTGTGATCATAGTCTGCCAAGGCTGTGACAAGTGCCCTCACCTCTCTTTGCCTCGGGGTCCTCACTGTAAATTGGACACAAAGATACCAGACTCACCGGTCTGCTGGAAAAGAGTAGAACTGGGATCCAGTAGTTACGCTCATTGTTGATTACACCTGTATTTCCAGCACTCTCACACATAGTAGGCCTTCAACCACTGTGTCTCCGGCACACTGTGTTCAGTTGGCTCTAAAAAAAAGAACTCAGTGGAGGTGAGTGAGCAGCCAGCTCCGTGCCGTAAATAGCCTCTTGCTCCCGCCCCCTCCCCCACCGTGGGATCCTGTTGGGACAAATGTCTTGGCTCAGTGGGCTGAAAAGGAAAGTCAGAATTCTGAGGCATGAATGGCTGTGCCCACTGACTCACTTCCTCCTCCCCACCCGCTCCGGACGGGCCAGCGCCCTGAGTAACACAGGTTGTGGCCTCCTCCCAGTCTTCGCCCCTCATCCGGGCGCCCCCAGCCCCTCACCGTGGACCTCACCTCTGAGTGTCCCGTATGGAGTCAGTTACTGCTGATCTGAAGCCTGCGTCCAGGCTGAGGCGGAGATTACAGAGCAGACGGGGAGGCACGGGCCCCGCTCTCTGATGGGCAAGGCAGTGCCCCCTGCTGGAACTTGGGCTGAAGGGCAGCAGAAGATCGCCCTGCTTTCCTGCCAGGATCACAAAAAGTCTCCTGGTTGGCCAACCCTCCATGGCTTAACAGCCTCCATTAAAACACAGGCAGTCCCACCTGGCAGGGAGCACACGGCTCCCTGGGAGGGGCTGGGAGGACATTACAGCATCGCCCATGGAAACCAGGGCCCTGGGCATGAATGACGGGGAAGATGTAGCGGTGAGGGCAGGGCGGGGACAGGTGCTGAGGGAAGAGTGAGGACACAGGATGATTCAGTGGAGGTGGGTGGCTGGGGCAGGGGGTTCTAGACCGGCTTCAGGCACTGCCCTCTCCAGCGGACTGTCAGCGAGATGGGTGCCCGGAGGGAGGTGTCACTGTCCTGCAAACATTCCCCAGGTCTTGGCCTTTTTCCTCCGGGGGTACATCCCTTCCCCACCTTGTCCAGGACCTCACCGGTTCCCCTGAGCAGTGGTTCTCAACCTTCCTAATGCCTCGACCCTTTAATACAGTTCCTCATGTGGTGGTGACCCCCAACCATAAAATTATTTTTGTTGCTCCTTCATAACTGTCATTTTGCTACTGTTATGAATTGTAATGTAATTATCTGATATGCAAGATGTCTTAGGTGATCCCTTTGAAAGGGTAGTTTGACCCCCAAAGGGGTCACGACCCACAGGCTGAGAACCACTGCCCTGAGGAGAGGAGTCAGATGGGGCTTGGAGGGGGTGTAGGCCGCCCCTTTAGTGGCAGAACTGCTGTGGGCAGCGCAGGGAGGCGTAGTGGGAAGGCAGAGGGAGGGTGCGGCCCGTCCCTGCTGCCACTCCTGAGGAGGGAACTGTGGGGACGGGAGGAGGAGGGAACAGCCAGGTACCCAGGGGGCACAGGGGGCAGGGAGATGCCAGGGCAGCGGGGCAGCAGGCTCAGCCCGGCTGGCTGCACAGATGCCACCTTCCTAGGCTCCCTGATCTCTTGGCAGGTGCTTTCTGCTCCCGGGTCACCCTGTGTCTCACTCTGACAGAGCACTGGCCACACCTGGCCAGATGGCACTTACTGGCTCTACAAAGCTGCTTACGCGCCCAGTGCCTCAGTTTCCCCACCTGTAAAACCGAGTTAAAAACCGCACTCTAATCGTGGTCATTGTGGGAGCAGATGAGAAGTGGCACATAGCGATGGCTCCATCCATGTTACTTCTTTCTTGGCGTGGGGGTGGAGGAGCAGCGGCTACAGAGGGCGCCTCCCTGTTTTCCAGGAAAAGCGAGCTCGGACACCTTTTTTCCCCCTGCCAATAGCTCCCACTACAGTGCTCCATGTGGCGTGGAGGTCAGGGCTCCAAGAATCTGTTTCTTGGAAAAACTGATGAGGTTCGCCGAGGATCCCCTTCAGTCCCGTTCGCTGATACAGACATGGGCGTGTCTATATCAGAGAAATAGACACCCAGGAGCTTTGAGGGTGGGGTGGGGGGTGGGATCGGCATCTGGGGAATTCTATCCTATCCACCTCATCCCAAGCCTCCTCGGGGTTCAGACCGGGACCCGGCACAGGAATGGGGAGACAGCGGGGAGTGGGCACCTGGAAAACTTCCTGAAGAAGGAGACTGGGAAGGGCTAGACGGAGAAAGGGGACAAGGGTTGGTACTGGGAGGCTGGCTGTGCCAGGCCTTGTATGTCGAGTGTCTTTCATTCTTCATTCTGCGACATCAGCTGGTATCCCCTTTTCCAGCCGAGGAAGCAAAGGCCCGGCCTGGCAACATGACATGCCCGGGGTCAGAGGTCACGCGGCTGGTGTGGGAGTGAGATTCTCAGCCGGGTCTCTGGGGCTCCGGGGCGAGGACCCAGCGGAGAGGCCGCTAACACGGAGGGGATGGTGGGGAATTCCAGGCCCCGGCCAGCTGCCCACTCATCCAGGGAGGCGGTGGGTGGGGCGGAAACAAGCACCAGAAGCCAGGGGCACGCGGCAAACAAGGGTGCCAGGAAATGAACCCTACCCAAGGCCCTTCCTCCCGGCCCGCCCTGTGCCCCTGGCCGGCCGCTGGCCGCCTCCCATCCCCAGGGCTCGCTCCCTCCGCTCCCTCCGAGGGAACAGAGCCGAGCCTGGAGCCTGCGTGGGGGAGGAACCGGGAGTGTCTGAAAGGCAGGAGGACCTGCCAGGCCTGAACCCCTGTCCCCCAGGAGAGAGACGAGGCAGGGCTCCAGGGTTCTTGTTCTGTTCGCCTCAGACAGGGGCCTGGCACAGGGAAGGTACTTACCGAACGAACGTGTGTTGCATGGAGATGCAGTTGGGCGTGTTGTCAGAACTGTCAGGCAGGAGGTGGAAAGACCTGGTCCTGACAGGGTCTCTGCCACCTGGTGACCCTGGAGGAGTCACCGCGCCTCCCCACCCATCAGACCGAGCTGTTGGCCTGGAATGTACGCCACCGCTTGGGTCTCTTCCAGCTCCAACAATGCAGTTCTATTAATCCTCTTAACTCGCTCGCTAACTTGTTATTTCAGCTAAACCCGCGGCGGAGCTCCGTAAATATATTTTGGTACCAGGGAAGCAGTGAGCAGGAGCGGTGGGGGGAAAGCAAAGGTTGATGGGAGGGGAGTGCTTTGTTAAGATGGACTTAGATGGCCTCGGGTCCAGTGTTCCCTTCATCACCTGCTAACTGCGTAACCTTGGGGCAAGTTACTAAACTGTGTTGTACTTCAGCTTCCTCAGCTGTAAAATGGGGGTAATCATGCTGAAACCGGTTTGGCTCAGTGGAAAGAGCGTTGGCCTGTGGACTGAAAGGTCCCAGGTTCGATTCCGGTCAAGGGCATGTACCTTGGTTGCGGGCACATCCCCAGTAGGGGGCGTGCAGGAGGTAGCTGATCGATGTCTCTCATAGATGGTTCTAACTCTGTCCCTCTCCCTTCTTCTCTGTGGAAAGTCAATAAAATATATATATTTTTAAAATGGGGGTAATCAGAGTGCATACCGGGTGGCTAATATGAGAATTAAATGAGATGATACAAATAACGTGCTTAGGAAAATGTTTGGCTCATAGAAAGCTATTATTATTTCTTATAGGAGAGTGGATTTCATCTGGCAAAGATGGATGGTGCAGGGGTGAGGGTGGGGGCGTCAGAACAGTGCAAGCCTAAGAAACAGCAAGAGGCCAGTCCAGTTAAATTGGGGAAAGGCAAGTTGGGGGCAGACGTGGAAAGACCTTGACCAGGCCAGAATGATCTTCTCAGTTGGCATTTCCCAGTTGGTGTTCCATGAGATGCTACTGGATATTTTCTCAACATACAGGGGAGCTGAGGAGGAGGGCTGAATATGCAAAAAGATAAAGTTGGATTCCTACCTCAGATCATATACAAAAACTAACTCAAAGTGGATCTAAATACAAGTGCTAAACCTATACAATTCCTGGGAGAAAACATAAGGCTCATTCTTCGTGAACTTGGATTTGGCCATGGACTCTTAGATATGACACTAAAAGCATAGCAACAAAAGAAAAAATAGATAAACTGCATGCTATGTACCAAATGTGGTGTCTACCCCAAATTCAAATACCCCAGGTAACGGCTTTGGGAGGTTATTGGGTCATGAGGGCAAGGTTCCCGTGGTGGGATGAGTGTCGTTATGAACGAGGCCCCAGAACTCAGCCCTTCGTCACATGAGGATAGAACAAGAAGTCTGAGACCCAGAAGAAGGCTCTCACCCAACCATGCTGGCACCTTGATCTTGAACTCCCAGCCTCCACAACTGTGAGACATACTTTCCTATTGTTTATAAGCTGCTAATTTTCATAGCGGTCTGAATGAACGAAGACACTGAATTTAAAACTTTTGTGCTTCAAAAGACACCTTCAAAAAAGCTCACAGATAACCCATAGAAAAGAATAAAATACTTATAGGTCCGATATCATATAAGGAATTTGCATAAAAAAATATAAAGAACACTTACAACTCAATAATAAAAAAGACAAACAACCCAGTTTAAAAATGGACAAAGGATTTGAATAGACATTTCCCCAAAGAAGACATACTAATGGCCAATAAGTGCCCTAGCTGGTTTGGTTCAGTGCATAGAGTATCAGCCTGTGGACTGAAGAAGGGTCCTGGGTTTGATTCCAGTCAAGGGCACATGCCCAGGTGTGGGCTCCATCCCCAGTGTGGGGCATGCAGGAGGCAGCCAATCAATGATTCTCTCTCATCATTGATCTCTCTCTCTCTTCCTCTTCCTTCCTCTCTGAAATCAATTTAAAAAAAAAAAGCTAATAAGCACATGAAAAATGTTCAACTAATCATTACGGAAGTGCAAATCAAAACCACAGGGAGATACCCCTTTACACCCACAAAGATGGCTGGAACCCAAATCTCAGATATGTGTTGGTGAAGACATGGAAAAATTGAATCCCTCATTCACTGTTGGTGGGAATGTAAAATGATGCAATTGCTTCAAAAAATAGTCTGGAATTTCCTCAAATCGTTAAACATGGAGTTACCATTTGACCCAGCAATTCCACTCCCAGGTGTATACCCCAAAGAATGAAAACATATGACCACACAGAAACTTGGACATGAATATTTATAGCAGCATTACTTATAAGAGCTCAAAAGCAAGACCAACCCAAATGTCCATGAACTGGGGAATGGGCGAGCAAAATGTACAGATTCGCACAACAGACTCTTATCTGGGCATAAAACGAAATAAAGAACGAATACACGTTACACTATGGATGAACCATGAAAGAAACACTCACAAGAGGCTCCATATAGCATGATTCCATTTGTGTGAAATGTCTAGGACAGGCGAATATAAACAGGAAGTCGATTAGTAGTTGCCTGACTTGAAAGAGAGAAATGAGGGGTCACAGGTTGGAAGTGATAGCTAAAGCGTATAGGGATTTTTTTTTGCGGGGGGGGTGATGAAAGTGTCCTAAAATTGATTGTAGTGATAGTGGCATAGCTCTGCATATACTAAAAACCACAGAGTCGTACGCTGTAAATGAGTGAGTTGTGGTTATGTGAATGATATCCCAATAAAGCTGTGAAAGAGAAAATGCAAGGAGAGGGTGTGGGTTTATCGTCAGATTTGTTTGGGAAAAGCTGGGGTACCAAGGGGATGGTTTGTTTAGGGATTTCTCTGGTCCAGCATGCATCGGCAAACTCCCGGAAAGGATTAGAACAGTATTTCCCCAGACTTGCCCAGAGGTTGACCATAAAACCATCTTCAAATCCCTCACAAAACGCTTTTCACAGAGCATCTTTCTGCAGGTTTGGCTGTAAGCCATGGGGCGCCATTGAAGATTCAAGCAGAGGAAGGGCCTGGCTCGAGCTGCAGCTTGGTGCCAGCCAGGTGGTTAAAAGGCATTTGAGTAGACGTTTCTCCCAGGAACACAGACCAACGGTCAATGAACCCTTGAAAAGATGATCATCATTCGTCACCAGGGGATGCAAATCCAAACCACAAATAGATCACTCATACCCATGAGGTGTGCAGACAGGGATGGCCGAGGCCTGGACATGGACTTTGGGGGACCACCCTGCCCCCTCTCTCTTTATTTCCTGGAAGGGGTGCCTCCCCCACACCCCAGGCTCCCTAACCTCAGGCCCAGGAACCCCCAGCCTCCAGCCCTGACCCAGCCAGGAGCGCGGGCCACGCTGGTGCTTCCGGAGAGGATGTGGGGGGCTTTCATCCGTCAGAACTATGTTTATGTCCCTCTTCCTGGAAGTGGGATGGGCACCAGCCAGCCGGGGCTGGAGGGGGAGAGGGGGGCGGCACCAGACCTGGGGGCCCGTGAGAACCCAGTGGGGAGGGTAGCAGTGGGTGGGAGCAGGCTGGCCTGATCAGGACCAGGCAGGTTGGAGCAGGAGTCTGGACGTATTTCCCACACATCCTTCCTCCCCCGTCCGTGAGAAGCACACGGAGTTCAGGGCTGGGAGGACCTGGGGAAGTTGGCCTGTAAGTCTTACATCTTTGTCATAATGGTTCACCTTTGGTTCACTTCACTCTCTGCTTTTTCCCACGCCGAGTGTCCTGCGTGTATCGTCTCATCTGATCCTTAAAACACTCCTATGAAGCAGGTGCCACGATCATTCCCACTTTACAGATGAGGAAACTGAGCCCCAGAGGGTTTCGACAACTTGCCCTGACATGACAC
>PVJN01040975.1:0-18988 GCA_004026805.1 Lasiurus borealis
CACCCAGAGCCAGGGTGTGCTGCGGGGGGTGTTTTTTTTTGCACAGTAGGCCTGATGTTTGGAATGCCTTGTATTTTCTGCCTTGTTAAAGCATGGCCTTTCCACCGTGTCTCTGATCTTATCTCTTGATGAGCTGGAGCTTGAGCTTTGTGGGCAGAATCTGCCCAGCATGCTAAGCAGAGGAGAAAACATGTGTGTGGGGGGGGGGGGGGGAAGGGGTATGGTTGGTGCCCAAGGACCCACCCAAGGAGGACCACCCAGGAATGAACATCTTAGGGAGAGGATTGGAAAGAACAGTTTGTGTGTGTATGTGTAACAAGTTCAGCGCTGTAATCATAGGAAATAGAGTTGAATTGCAAAGCCCAGAGTAAAGGAAATCATTGTCTGGTTCAGGGACAGGAGGAAGTGACTTCAAATTGCTTGTGGATAGAAACAGAGGGGTTGGATATCTCCGGGCTCAGTAATCCTGCTCTCTTTCCCAGCCTGCATAACCAGGGAATTAACTTTTGAGGAGTGGTGGGAAGCACAACAAATTCTGAGCATCCATTTCTGGAACCTGTTTCACTCAGACACAGGCTTGATTTATAAACACCACAGGAAGTACAAGCCGATGAAGAGAAGGCTATCTTTTAAAATGCCACCCCTAGGGGTTGGTGTGTGTGTGTGTGTGTGTGTGTGTGTGTGTGTACCTGGTTCCTTGGGCAAGACCACAACCCTCCTTAAATGGGCCTCATTGTCTGCAAGAGCTGAGCTGGGAAGGGCTGCAGGGGAGGAGTGGTGGGTGAGGGAGCATATTGGCCTCCAGCTTGGCAATGCTGCCGCCCTCAAGGGAAATGTTCCAGGAAACATCCCCAACACCACAGAGAAATGAGATCCAGGAGAAGACCGGCCTGTGGGGCTTAGGAAGGCCAGTAAAACAGGGGCACTTGGGTAAGAAATGGAGATGCAATGGTGTTGGTGGGTTATCCAAATGCACTATGCCACCACGAGTGGGGCACCGCCTTGAGGTTTTGAGCCTTTCCTGAAAGTCACAGGCATGGTACTACGGGCTGAATTGTGTGTTCCTCCCCACCTTCAAAACCTAAGTTGAATTCTTACTTCCTTCCCCCGACTATCACAGAATGTGACTGTACTTGGAGAGAAGACCTTTAAAGAGATAACTAATTGAAAATGAAGCCACCAGGTGAGCCCTAATCCCATGGGACTGGTCTTGCTCTAAGAGGAGAAGATTAGGACACAGACACATGCAGAAGGAAGACCATTTGAAGACACAGGGAAAAGATGACCATCTCTAGGCCAAGAAGAGAGTCCTCAAAAGAGACCCATCCTGTCGACACCTTGATCTTGGACTTCCAGCTTCCAGAATGGGGAAACAATAAATTGTGTAAGCCACCCAGACTGTGGTACTTCATTGAAGGAGCCTCAGCAGACTAATATACAGGGTGATCCTACAATTCCCCTACATTTAGAGGCCTTGGCTTTTCTTCGCAGCTATCCATTTTATGAGTAGTTCTCAGAAGACAAGCTAGGGCATGGAGAGGAAAGATATCTTCTTTGCCCCATTACAATTCCTGAGTATGAATGGAGCTGTGGAGACTGGGTCCCGTAAGCCTGGGTGAGGAGAAACCTGTGAATTTCCCGAGGCCCTGGTAGGGGAACAGTTCTGTGGGCCTTCTACTCCAGTCTGAACAGAGTGTGCTCACCCCACGGGGCATTTTCCCTGAGCCCCTCGTTTCAGCTCCATCTCTCTGCAGACCCACCAGGCATTTAGCAGCCCCTGTTCAGCTGAGAAACTGCCAAAGAATCCGTTTATCCACATGCCTTGAATATATCAAGGGAAAGTAATCCCAGGCTTTGGCTTAGAAGGTCTCAGCCGACCCTTCGGGGAGAAATCTCGCCTGATACACAGTATTGGATGGTTGGCTATTAGCTTTGGTAGAGCTCACAGCCAACCATCACCTGTGGGGCAGGTATTAGTCACACGCATCAACAGGGCCATCCCCCACCAGGTTTAGTCTTGTCTAACCATCCACAAATCTGATATTTTAATTAAATATTTTGGTTTTGGCTTCTTCCTTCCTTCTCTTCTTCCTTTTCATAAGGTCTGTTTTAATTAAACGGTCTTTGGCTCCCTGCAGAAGCTAACCTCAACGGGTAATGTCCCTGGTGTGGGCAGGAGAGGTTGAGTACAGCCGCCTTTGAAGGCTGCTCCGCTTCTTCACCCCCACAGGAGGCAGGGGACAATGGGGCACTGTGGGCCAGCCTTAGGACAGTCCCTTGGAGCCACTTCCCCCCACACTGCTCTTCCCTGGCTGGCGCAGTCAGGTGTGGGTGGGCCCGCAGAGGAGCTTGGGCCTCATTTCCCTGGAGACAAAAATTCAGAGACCCCTTAGAAAACAGCATAAACAGCGTCTTAGCACAAACATGCTGCAATTCGGAGCTGGGGTGTGTTTTAGAGGAAAAATTAAACCCTAAGCCCCTAGGTAACAGCGAAATCTCTGACACAAATGCCTCACAAACTTGGAACTTCCAACACAGCCCTGAGAATGCCGCGCGCTCCCACGCACTGACGGCAGGCCTGGCCCTCCGCCAGGGCGTTCGGTTGCAAAGCTGGAAACTCCCTGACTTAAAACAATGTCTGGGTGTTTCTGCTTCAGAGGAGCTCTGGAGGAGGTAAAAAGTTTAATAAATTTGCTGTTGAATGTGACTTCTTCTGCATGCCGGTGTGTTTCAGCGGCCTTCGCTTAGCCTGCCTAGTATAACTGTGCCAGCCGTAAAAGGCAGGGCTGTAAACAGACTCAGTGAGCCAGAGGACGAGATTGCTTCTTGTTTATTATCCACTGGGTAGCAGCGTGCTTGGAAATTGTGTAAGGCAAGTCCCCCCCCTCCAAAACATAGGACATAGTCCCTGCTTTCTAGGAGTTTATAAATCAAGGAGTCCAGATAGATGAATCATTTCTTCAGAAGTATGTATCTAAAAACCCCTTCTCTTTTCATTCTAAAACCCATTATCTTTTCTTTCAGCTTCTTCCTCTTCTCTCCCTTACCCTATCACTTTCCCCAGCCCTTCCCTCTATTTGCCTTCTTCCTTCTCGGGGTCCTCCTTTACTGCGCTAGATGTTAGAGCACACAGCTATTCTTTAATTGCTTTCCAGGGTCAAAGGTAAAAGGAAGTACTTGAAGTTGTCTTTGTGTTGTTGTTTTTTTTATTTATTTTTACTATTGAAAGTATTTCAGATGCCCAACCCCTTCTTTTTCCCATTGACCTTCTCCACTCCATACCCACCCCTTCCAGGTCTTTACCACACTGTTATGTCCTTGGGCTATGCATGTAAGTTCCCCAATTAATCACTCCTGTCCTCCCTCCACCGCAGTCTTCCTTCTGAGATTCATCAGTCTGTTCCATGCTTCTATGTTTCTGGATCTATTTTGTCCATCAATTTATTTTGTTAATTAGATTCCACATCCGAGTGAGATCATGTGATTCTTGTCTTTCTCTGACTGGCTTATTTTGCTTAGCATAATACTCTCCAAGTCTCTCCATACTGTCTCAAATGATAAAAGATCCTTCTTTTTTACAACTGCATAGTATTCCATGGTGTAAATGTAACACAGCTTTTTTGTCCACTTATCTACTGATGGGAACTTGGGCTATTTACACACCTTAGCTATTGTTAATTGCACTGCTATGAACATAGGGGTGCATATTCTTTCTGATTGGTGTTTCAGATTTCTTAGGATATAGTCCTAGAAGTGGGAACACTGTGTCAAATGGCAGTTCCATTTTTAATTTTTTGAAGAAACCCCATACTGTTTTCCACAGTGGCTGCACCAGTCTGCATTTCTACCAGCAGTATACCAGGGTTCCCTTTTCTCCACATCCTCGCCAGCACTTGTCTATCATCGCTTCCCATGGCTATCATCAACAAATCAACAAGTGCTGGCAAAGTTGTCTTTGAATTAATCTTCCCTTCTTAACCCAACTTTTCTTTGCTGAAGTTGGCTCTTATGAGGCATGGAATATGCAGAAGGAAGAAGTGGATACAGGAACACCTCGTCAAAAAATATTGGCTACCAGGGGGAGATAGAGGGAAATACAAAAATGGTAAATTGCAGTGAAGAAGAGTGATAGGAAAAAATAGTGATTCATCTGCAATCTGGTGTTGGAGGAGAGTTCTATGGGCACCCTGGACCACTAGAAGGAGGAACAAGTGGGTCCTAGAGCAATTTAAGCCTGAAACATTTTTGGAGGCAAGAATGACAAAACTGAAGCTGTCCTACTTTGGAGACATTACGAGAAGGCAGGGTTCTTTGGAAAAGACAATAACGCTGGGAAAATAGAAGGCAGCAAGAAAAGAGGAAGACCAAATGGGTGATGGATTGACTCCATAAAAGATGCCGAAGTCCTGCATCTTCAAGAGCTGAGCAGAGCTTTTGAGGACAGGTCATTGTGGGCATCACTCATAGGTTCACCAGGAGCCAGAGCTGATTCAAGGGTATATAACACACAAATTATAGGATTTCACAGATGAAAGAGGACTTAGGGCACTGTGAACCTGCTCCCTACTTTGTAGATAAGCTAAATGATACCCAGGAAGATTGGCAATTTACACAAAGAGAGAGCAGTTCATCAAAATGTCTAAGATTCAGGTCTTTCTGTTTCTAAGTAAATGCTCCTTCTTTGGGTAGATTTCTTCCTAGATGCCAAACCAACAGATGTGATTGGAAAGGCCATCCATGGGCCTAATATTACCCTACTTCACTTTTGCTTGCAAGTTCTTTCCTCTTAGCCCATCACATAAAATAAAATTGCCCAGGGATGTCACTTTCAACTGTTACCTGTGAGAATGGAGGAATGGGGAGAGCATTGAGTTGGGAGTCCTGACCTGCCCTCAATGATCTGGGCAGCCTTGAACAATGCAGTTATCAGAATAATCTAGACCAACACCATCTAATAGAATTTTGACACACACACCACTAACATGAGCCACTTGCATAATTGTGAATTTTCTAGTGGTCACATTAAAAAAAAAAGTAAAATAAAAGAGTGGGATTGATTTTAATATCTTTTCATGAACCTAGTCTATCTAAAATATCATTTCAACCTGTCATCAATAAAAAAAATACATTAATGATGCATTAATGAGATATTTTACGTTCTTTTTTTCTTTCTTTCTTTTTTTTTTTTTTTGGTACCAACTCTGAAGTTTTGGGTGTGCTACACTCACAGCAGACCTCAATTCAAACTAGCCATTCTACATGCTCAGTGGCCACATGTGACTCGTGGCTACTATATTAAAGTGTTTCTGCTTAGAGTCCTAGAAATTCTTCAAACATGCCTCTAGAAGTATGTGTGTGCGCTGAATTTGAGAGAGGTAGAGATGGCCAGCTTTGGATCATATACTTCCACTTCATGCCAAATACTTCCAGAGTTAACTGTTTTAAGTATTGGACTTTGGCGTGCGATATTGTTGGGGATTCCATAGCTAAATAAAGAAGCTAGAAACCTTTGTACAGCATAACCTGCAAGTTGCGCTAAGAACCCAGCCCAGCTTCTAGAGACAGAAAGAAGAGTAAATAGTCACGTGCCAAGAAAGAAAAGGGCCAGGTGCCAAGCGTGGAAGTGGCCTGACACTCCAGCTGGTTGTAAAGACATATGGCCCCATGGCTGTGGCCTGTAAACTAGTGTGTCAGGTACAGACTGACTCTCCCCTACCTGGTCAGGTTAATGGATAATAGTTTCAGTTATGGGCTGGAACTGTGTCTGGCAGGGCTATTCTGGGGCCCTAACCTTTTCCACCGGTCAGACTGTCTAGAATCTGGGCTGATTCATACACAGAGGTAATAGAATGAGTTTACTGCAGATCACAGAACTTTGGCTCTCTTGCTCCCTAAGCATCCTATCTTTCAGACACTCTGCTCATGGGGGCGGCACATGTGGCTCCAAGGATTTTCCCTGCTCTCTTTATTTTGAACTGTAACATATAAGAAAATCCTACAGCGAAACAGCTGCAAAATTCAAACAGCTATATCAGCAAAGGATTCAGTGTTGGAGAATATCATTAAATCCAGCTTCAATTCCAGCAGCCAGCACACCCACACACTTCCTACGGCCAAGCCAATACGGGATGGAGCTCATGGCTGCAGTCTTTTGAAACCCAACTGCTCAGGAAATTTATACATTTCTGTTAGATTATTTTTCTTCATTTAATGAGTTGTTAAGTAGCCCCACTAAATTTAGTGAGACACATGGTCCCCACCCTTCTGGAACTTCTTAAATATTATGGTAAAATAAAGATGTCCTCCTCAGCTGTTGCCTAAGAATTCCAGAGTTAAGAAAGCTAGAGATGAACAGAATACACAGTGGTCCTTGACAAATTTACATGACCAAGGAAACAATTAAAAGCAAAACCTAGAAAGGCTATTTTTCACAGATTAGAAGTAGAACTACCATATGATCCAACAATTCTACTTCTGGGTAGTTATCTGAAGGAAATAAAAAGACCAACTCGAAAGATACCTGCACCCCTGTGTTCACTGCAGCATTAGTTATGCTAGTTTAGAAATGAAAACAACCTAAGTGCCCACTGACAGATGATGATTAAAAAATGTGACAAATACATAAACATGTATGGTAGAATATTATTCAGCCATAAAAAAAGAAAATCCTGCCATTTACGACAGCATGGATAGACCTTGAAGGCATTGTGCTAAGTGAAATAAGCCAGTCAGATAAAGACAAGTACCATATAATAGCACTCATTAGTGATTGGTGGGCAAAATGGGTAAAAGGGTCAAAAGGTATAAACTTCCAATTGTAAAATATATAAACCCTAGGGATATAATGTGAATCATAGTGTCTGTAGTTAATAATACTGTATTATATATTTGAAAATTGCTAAGAGTGTAGATTTTAAAAGTTCTTATCACAGGAAAACAAGTTTTGTACTATGTGTGGTGATGGATGTTAACTTGATAACTAGACTTATTGTGTTGATCATTTTGCAATGTGTCTTTATATTGAATCATTATGCTGCATACTTGAAACATAATGGAATATGTAATTTATCTTAATTTTTTTTTAAAGTGAGGTCTAGTTCCAGATCCATCCCTTTAAAAAAAAAAAGAACACTTGTAATGAAATTATGTCTAAGAAGAAAAAAAAACACACTTAGCCTATAAATTTTTCACTTTCTAACTCTTCTCTATTTATTTCCCTCTGGTTAGTGGGATATGGTTATTTGGATTGAGTATAAACAGAAATTCTCTAGCTGTTTCTCCAGATGAAAGGGAAGATAACACCTAAGCATCCAGAAACATATAAATGAAAGTAATAGCCTTTTATGTGCCAGGTGCTGTGCTACATATTTATTATGGCACATTGTTTCATTTAAGTTTATAATAGTCTTCATCAATAGCCCAATCCTATCTAATAAAAAGGGAATATGCTAATTGACCATCACACCCTCACAAAGATGGCTGCACCCACAGCCAATAAGAAGGGAATATGCTAATTGATTGCCAGCCCTCAAAGATGGCAGTGCCCACAGCCACAGGATAGTGGCACCCAGTCCCCTCAGCCCTACCAGATGGATCCAGCCACTCCACGCAGCTGCCTCCAGAGTCCCCCAGTCCCCTCAGCCCCTCAGATGCCCAGGGCTGGCCTGGGCACAGGCAAGCCTCAGATGGCAGCTGACCAGCTGCCCAGGGCCACCCAAGTCTCAGGTAACGAGGGCCAGCTGAGGCTTGCACTGATGGCAGTAACAGCAGCAAAGGTGTGATGGGGCATCATCATCCCCTGATCGCTGGGTCACCTCTTGCCCCTGAGGGCTCCTGGATTGTGGGAGGGGGCAGGCCAGGCTGAGGAACCCCCCCCCCTCCAGTGCATCAATTTTCATGTACCAGGCCTCTAGCCCTATATAATAAAGAGGTAATATGCAAATGGTCATTACGCCATGATGGTAATGACCCATCAGCAAACAATTGATCAACAGAAGGATGGGGCAGCGAGCTATGAGTGGCAGTGGGTGGGACAGCCAGCTAAGGCAAGCAAGCAGCAGCAAGCTACTTGTTCATGGATTCATGCTCAGGGCCACTAGTGATTTATTAATAGATAAACTGTTTCAATGAGGATTAGACCTATTTAGGATGTGACTGGGATTCTAACTCAAGTATAAGAGATGTGCCGAGCCCATGTGCCTTATCATCAGCTTTCTCTTGCCATCCCGTAAGTGGCCAAAATCTCTGCCTTTATAAAAAAGAAAATTCTGTATAAATTCATTGGCCATAATAGTAGAGGAGAGAACAAATAAGTATGTTGCTACTCAGCATATATTAATTTGGGAGCGGCTTTTACTGAAACAACATATACTTAGGTGTGATGGACATAGAGTAGAGATGTCCCTTGTAATTGTAATGTATTATTGATCTGAAGAAACTTCTTATCCCTGTGGGAAGCCCCTTTCCTCCGAAGCACAGGTATCTTTCCTTACTCCACATCCTTAATTCTTGCCAAGGGCTGGTACTTATATCTTTTTTTCTAGAGGAGAAAAAAATGAGACAAGTGGTTTCAAATGGTTTCAAGTAGTTTCTTCACTTGGTTCCAGGATGCTGAGCTCATTGGCCATTCTTCTATCTTCTTGGATAGTTTGTCCTCATGTACTTATATTTAAATGCTGGATGGCCTCCAGCATGGTCCTTGATACTCTTCTTTTTTGATAATATTCTTTTGGAGATCTCATTAGTCTTCTGGTTTTATTTATTCAATTATTTTATCTTTTTTAAAGAAACTATCTTTATTGTTGAAAGTATTACAGAGCTCCCTCTCTGTCCCCCATTGACCCTTTCCACCCTACCCCTGTAGCTCCCATGATTTTAAATACCCTCTTTCAAGGATGACCACTGAATGTATATCCCCAGCCCAGACCACTATCTATAGCTTCAGCCTTATATAACAAACCACCTGCCTGACATCTTCACATAGTTGTTTCAGTCCTCTCGACCTTAACATATTAACTTGAACGTCCTCTTCACATACTCTCCCTTCACTCAGCAGATAACAATTCCATCCTCCAAGCTTCTCAGAGCCAAAACTTTGAAATCAGGAAAATGAGGACAAAAATAGTACTCATCTCATAGGGCTATTGCAAAGATGAAATGAGTCAATATTTGTCAAGAACTTGGAACAGTGCCTGGCATATAATTAGTACTACATAAACTTCTGTTAAATGATTAAGATAAACAATCATCTTTGGCTCTTCCTTCTTTCACACCCTATATCTAATCATCAGCTAATCTTATTGGCTCATTTGTAGGAATATATACAAAATATGGCACTTCTCATCTTCTTCATTGCTGATACCCCAATCTAAGCCACCATCACCTCTTGCCTGGATTGTTGCAATGGCATCTTAACTGGTCTCCCTGCCTCTGACCTACTATAGTCAATCTCAACGCAGAAGCCAGAGTAATCCCTTTAAAACAGAAGTCAGATTATGCCACTGTTTTTGTTCAAAACCCTTCAATAGGTCCCCATTTTACTCAGAGTAAAATAAATAGGCCTTCAAGTGCTCCACAAGGTCCTTCATACCCTATAAGCCACACCATCTACCTCTCAAGCTTATTTCTACGACATACCTCCTAACACTCTATGCTACACCCACATACTTTCCCTTCTTGCTCTTACATGAATATACCAAGAGGCTCCTGCCTACAATTTTGTGTATATTCTGTTTTCTCTATGCTTGGGTTGCTTTTTCTCAAGTTAGTTGCATGATTTCCTCCTTTATTGCCTTCAGATGTACTAAATGTCACCTTGTTAGAAAGCTTTGGTCCTCCACTCCACATGAAATAGTGACTGCCACCTTCACTATTCCCATTTTCCCCTTCCTGCTTTTCAGGGCTTTCCAAAGGTCTTACAGAATAAACATCAGCAATTATTTGTTTATTGGTTATCTCTTTCCCAACTACAATGTAAACACCATGAGGACAGAAACCTTGTTTTGTATTCTGCAGTTACCATTCATACCTAAAACAGTGCTTGACGCAGAGCAGATGCTCAATAAATATTGGTTGAAGAGTAGTAAATATGTGAAGCCCATTGTCTATACAACTGCTCACTTGTTCCCTCTTAAGATTGGCTTTGTGGGTACAAAACCCAAGGAGCCCACATTTTGGAAAAACTCTGAAACATGGGATTCTTTATGGCCAACTTTTTCTGAGGGAAAGAAAAAAAGTTATTCTATGAATCTGAGTTAAAGTTATTTAATTATATCTGATAAAGGCCCTCTTCTTCTTATGGCTACTCAACTAATAAATGGCCTGTTTACACACTGTATCTCCCTCTCTCAACCCACCCCAACTCTTCTGGAAAGCAACAAAGCTACAAGTGCCCAACGTGCCACCTAGTAGATGAAGTATACAATGAGAGTAAAGGCAGAGATAAAAGGTGGATACAAAGCCCACTGAAGAGAAAACAGAGTAGATAAAAGAGAATAAATCGTGCCAAGGATATATAGCAACTTGAATGCTAGGCTATAGGTTGTATAGTCTATGGAACGTGGTTAATTTTTAAAAGCACAATTAAATACAGTCTAAAAATTGATTGAGCAATCTTAATGAACTATACTATAAAGATAATAAAGACTTGCTTCTATCAATAGCAACTTCGGATAAGAATTAAACACTTTAGATCTCTTTTATGTCTTTATAATAGCTATATTAAGATATATATATGTATGTATATATATACATATATATATGTGTGTATATATATATACATATATATATGTATATATATACATATATATATATATCTTATATATACATACATATATAATTTACCTATTGTATATATGCAATTAATGATTATAGTGAATTTAGGGTATTACTCAAGCACACATCCAGGGTTGAAGAAGTTCCCTTCTATTCTTAGTTTGTTAAGAGTTTTTAATCATAAATGGATATTATGTTTTGTCAAATTCTTTTTCTGTATCTATTGAGATGATTATGTGGTGTTTGTCCTTTATATTTTACTAGAGGCCTGGTACACGAGATTCATGCACTTAGGAGGAGGTCTCTGAGCCCAGCCTGCATCCTCTTGCAGTCCAGGAGCCCTCAGGGGATGTCCTACTGATGGCTTAGGCCCTCTGCACTCACCATAGCTTCTGGCTGAGAGGTATTTCCCCTGTGGGAGCACAGTGACCACCAAGGGCAGCTCCTGCATTGAGTGTCTGCTCCCTTGTGGTCAGTGAGCATCATAGTGACCAGTCATTCTGCCGTTCAGTCGATTTGCATATTAGCCTTTTATTATATAGGATATGGATTTTCAAGTCTTAAACTAACTTTACATTCTTGGGATAAATCACAATCTTTGACTTCATTTTATATGTTGCTGGATTCAAATTGCTAAAATTGTGTTACTGATTATTGTGTCTGCACTAATGAAGTTTATTGGTCTGTAGTTTTTTTTTTTTCTTACAATGTCTCTTTCTGACTTTGGAATTAGGTAATACTTGCCTCCTAAAATGAATTGGGAATTGTTCCCTCCTGTACTTTCTGAAATATTTTGTGAAAGGCTAATACTCTTTCTGTAGTTTACACTTAAACAAGGTGGGCATTAGGGGTGCCAGCCAGTCAAAAATCCATGTATAACTACAGTAAGTGCTTTTCATATTCAGATTCCCAACCTTGGAGTTGACCCTTAGTGGAGAATTAGTAGTATTTTTGTTTTTCCCTGAAGTTGATCAAATAAAATAATAAAGGCATAACCATGTTATTCAGAGTTGTGGGCATAACATCAGAAGCAATGAAGTCAGAAAGGGTTTATGTGACTGCCTTTAGGGAAGAGTGAGGAAGAAAAATTAGTTTTCAGTCTAACCCCTCTGTATTATTTGATGTTCTTTCTGTCTTTTTTTTATTTTACTATGTGCATATATTATGTTGACTTATAAAAATGTTTAAAAGTTGATAGTTTCTTCGCAAGTGAAGAATCAATGCTTCCTATATGGATAGTACTAAAACTTTACCAGCCAATATGAGCTGGATAGTATCTGTTTTTCTTTAAAATCATGTGTACTATACAATGAAATAAATCCTGTGCTTTCCTCCTTTGGTATAGAAATAGAGATTTTAAAAGTTCTCATTAAAAAAGTTCCCCTGCCCCCTTTCAACTGTCTTTTCCTCCTTTTAAGATGACAATGTATATTAATTCAGAAAAGCTTTCTGTGTTTGTTTCCTAGGGCTGTTGTAATAAGTTACCACTAACTGGGTGGTTTGGGAGTCCAAAAATCTGCAATAAGTTTCACCACACCCAAATTAAGATGTCAGAAAAGCTCCCCTCCAGGGGCTCTAGGGAAGAATCCATTCCTTGCCTCTTTTAGCTCCAGTAACTATCAGCATTACTTGGCTTGTGGCCACATCACACCAATCTCTGTCTCAATGGTCAGATTGCCTTCTCTTCTATGACAAATTTCCCTTTGCCTCTCATAAGAACTCATGTGATTACGTTTAGAGCCCATCAGGATAATCCAGAATAATTTCCCTATCTCAAGATCCTTAACTTAATCACATCTCCAAGTCATTTTTTTTTTCATATAAGAAAACATCCGTAGGATCCAGGGATTAAAACATGGATCTTTTGGAGATCAATATTCAGTCTCCCATATTTTTAGTCTTTGATTTTTTAAAATATATTTTAATGATTTTTTACAGAGAGGAAAGGAGAGGAATAGAGGGTTAGAAACATCAATGAGAGAGAAACCAGCCGCCTCCTGCACACCTCCTACTGGAGATGTGCCCACAACCAAGGTACATGTCCTTGACTGGAATCGAACCTAGGACATTTTAGTCCGCAGGCCGACGCTCTGTACACTGAGCCAAACCAGTTTCAGGTCTTTGAATTTTTTTTTATCATTAAACCACTTCTAATGATAAAATCACTGTGAAAGTGATCCATAATAATAAAAGCATGATATGCAAATCGGCCAAACAGTGGAACAATCATCTGGACAAACTTTCAGACGAAGCCGGGGCTGTGAGGGCCAGCCCAGGCAGCTGGGGCTTCAAAGGCCTACTCTTGCACAAATTTCATGCATTAGGGCCTCTAGTGTCTGTGTGTGTGTGTGTGTGTGTGTGTGTGTGTGTGTGTATTACCTTTGCTCTCCCTATCGTATTTGATATTTGACTTCTGTTTTCTTTACTTTTAAACAATATTTTCTCTTACATTATTTCTTTAAGTTGGCAGAGGATAAATATGATGAACTGAATAAAAATATAGCCACACGTAATTAATGTTTTTATTTATTCTCTGTTAATAACTACTCTGTTCAAGTCCATCATAGTTTTCTTCAGACATTAACTTTGTTTTTTCAGAAGTGTTTGTTTGACTTTTGTACATATTTGTTTTAAACAACAAGAAATTCTGTGGATACACAGTCTCTGTTTACTTGTAGTCTGCAAGAATGCCTCTAATCACTAGGTGTTTAAAACTTCATCCTTTTACAAGAAAAATATTATGTAATTTTAGCCATATTAGAAATAATCACAGAGTTCATAACAAAAATCATCTTCCTTTTCTCTGGATTTTTCTTTCTTTTTCTTAAAATTCTAGAAAGGAACAAAAGAAGAAAGAAAGGAAAAGGAAGAAAAGAAGCCAATAAACCAAGAGAGAAACCAAGTCACATAGAAAAGAGATACTTGAAGGAGTTTCAGAGGTCAACACCCCAAAATATTTACTTGTCCAAGTCCTTTCACTGACTGAGTCTTCCAGAGTGGTGCCAGTTCTGGAACAAAGAGAGACTATTGTGGTTAAACAAGTGGCTAATGCTGAAGGTTCTCATCTGGCTCTCAGAGGGAGACCTAGTACTCTGTGCAAATATGGATAGACTAGGGCCACTCGTAAATTACTGTTTATTGGTTTCTTAAACCAAATGGTGCCTTTTCTTAATGGATATTAAGTCCTGGGGCCTTAGAAAAAGCTATCAGCTGTCTCTTACCTGTTGTGTCCCTGTTCTTAGCCGTGAAAAAATATCTTAAAAGTTGGCCTTGAAAGATTCATGTTTTGCATGAAGTGTGTGAATGATGCTGTTCCATTTACATTAATGATGACACCATTATATATATAAAAGGCTAATATGCAAAGTGTCCCTTGAATGTTTGACTGACCATGAGTTCTATCACTCGCTATAATGTGTGCTAACCACCAGGGGGCAGTGTTGAATGAAGGAAGGCCTCTGCCTGCAGTCAGCAGCCAGGGAAGGAAGGGTCTAAAACTCGGCAGTTGGACATCCCCTGCGGGTCCTGGATTGCAAGAGGGCACAGGCCAGGCTGAGGAACCCTCCTCCACACCCCACCCCCATGCACAAATTTCATGCACTGGTCCTCTAGTTGATTTTGCAAAAGAGCTTCAAGGAAGTGTTTGCCTTATTTTCCAACCTAGCCCTTCCTCTTGCATTTCTCAAAAATTGTTCATCCTTCTGAATTTAAAATCTAAAGTAATATTCAATTATAAAAACATAAAATATTTCAGAATCCAAACTCAGTTTCTACCCTAATCACATATTTTCCCTATTTGTGTGTGTCTATGCTTGTGTGTATACATAAGTGTGTATCATATGTAAGAATGGGAAGCAGATGAGATAAACTTCATGTTTACCCACTGCTTATAAATACTTCAGTGGTTCCCAAATCACTTCCCATGGCCTACAAGCCCCTTTGTGATCTGACCCCAACTTACCCCCTCATCCCTCTCTGGTAACAGTTTATCCTTCTGACATTGATCAAGTTTCCTTGGTTTTCTTTCTGTTGCTTTGATTGCCCAACCTCCTTCCTGAGCATGGGCTCTTGCTGTTCCTTCTGCATGGAATGATTTCTTCCCAGATCAATGGCATTTCCTGAAAGAAGCCTTTTCTTATCATCCCAGGGTGGCCCTACCCCTTCGTTTTCTCCCATAATACTTTGTTTCTCACAATACTGACACTATCTAAAATGTTCGATTTGTTTATACTGTCATTCTCTGTTTTTCCCACATGCATGTAAACTGCATTGATCTCTACACATCCAGTTCCTAGAATGATGACTGACACAAAGTAGGCACTCAAACATGTATTGGAGTATTGAATCTTTTACATTTCCTTTCCTTCGTTTTTTATCCTGTGACCAAGAGGTACAGGCATTCTGAAGAAGCTCAGAGAATTCAAAGATTTATGGATCCAATTCTATAAAAATGTACTTCAGGGCAGAAGATCAGAAAAGGGACTGGAGTGCTGAGATCTAGAATACCTGGAGGATTTGGCGATGAGAACTAATATCTATTTTTATACCTATCACATGCCCATCCACACACCCTAATCTCAGCTGGCCTAGCATAGCCAAGATACATCTTCTTGGTCACCTCTTCCCCAAATTGAGTACATCAATAATTTAATAATTCAGGTGCTGTTGGTCATTTCTAATGGATGTGTTTCAGGACAGCATGAATAAGCAAGCTGGAAAGATGGCACATACTCCTACAGCCAAGTTCCCACGCTGGAGGGGGCCGCTTTGTGGACTCACTTTGGGTTCTGGGTAAGGCCTGGCAGAGGAGACAGCTGCAGGGACAGCCTCCTTCTGGAGCTGAATTTCTTGCCTCAGAGGAGGAGAGCTGAAATGGAAACTTCTAGCTGAAATGGAATAGAATTGGAAGGCCGGGAGCAGGGAAAGAGGCGGGCCTGCCTTTCTACCCCAGGCCGAATTACTTTCATTATTGCTCATTTTGACTTAAGTTAAAAGCAGAACAGATTGTCTTTTTCGTCTTTTTTCTCCTTTCAGTAGTTATCCAAAACTCCAGAAATTGCTTTAATTTAAAGTTAATGAAAAGAAAGTTCAGCAGCTGCATCGTATTTCATGCCATTCTTTTCTTTTCCTTGGTCCGGCCTCACCCGACCCCTCCAGCCTTAGGGGTGTTGCCAGGGCACCTCAGAGCCTGTGCTGAGGCCATGGCAGGCTTCCCCACGGCTGATTTCATGTTAGTCACTTCCTGGGAAGGAGATAAGCAGGAGTCTGGTCCTTTTATCAAGTTGAGCAGGTGAAGAATGGTTCTAACGATTCTGGAGGCATGACCAATGATGCTGCTTATTTCTGCTTTACCCACTGACTTCGAAGTCCAATGTTTTTAGCTTGAGGTTGAATATCCAACCCCTCCCTCTAATGCAGCAAGGAGGAAAAAGACCTGATTACTTTGGAAGGAGTTATGCAATCCACCCACCAGATTCTCCAGTTATTGCCCATTTTGTGTGTTTACATTAGTGGCTGTACACAAAACACAGGTAAAAAAAAAAATCAGAAACAGTGGAAGGTTTTTCTGCTGTGTGATTCCATTAACAGCATCAGTGACTCCCAGATCAACGTTTTCTTTTCCAGCATAAAATGGACTTCAGAATGTCTTAATGTCAGGCCATTTCATTGCCACTAGAAATTTTCTTTAGATCCCCTCCCCACTCTTTTTCTTGTGGACTAGTAATTGTGTGACATCTCCTGAGAGGTCCATTGCAACCCCATTAAAGGAAAAAGGATTGACACAACACTGGGAAATGGATGATCTGATAAGAAATGCCTTATTACTTGTGCACTGAAACTTCCCATGCATCTAGAAGGGCTGACGTGGAAATCCTGGTGCTATTTATTTTTAAATATCTCTTTATTGATTTCAGAGAGAGGAAGATAAAGGAAGAGAGGGCTAGAAAAGTCAATGATGAGAGAAAATACCTGCATACCCCATACTGGGGATCAAGCCCGCAATCTGGCATGTGCCCTGACTGGGAATCGAATGATGACCTCCTGGTTCATAGATCGATGCTCAATCACTGAGCCACCCCATCTGGGCATAGAACTCTTTAGAAATACTAACATGTAGCACAAGAGGACAGGTCTGGTTTTGAAAAGGACATTACCAAAAGCATAGGAACGTGACTGGGAAGGAATATCCAATGCATACTGGCAACAGGAGCATTTAGAGTTAAAAGTAATCCTATATTTGAAGATTTGGAGTTGATGGGACTATCATCCCTTATTGCAAATCTAGTGCTGCAAGGAGAAAACCTGGTGCATATTAGTTAGAGAGGGTTGTTACATTAACAAAAGACCAGAGACTTTAATCGAAATCTACCAGAGAGTCCTCAAAGAAAACAGTCTGGAAACTGCTCTCTATTTTGAATGTTAATTGTGAGTAAGTATGCCTTAATGGCTAAAGCTGGGTTTAGGGATAGAAAAAAAAAAAGTTCCTCATTGTCAAGTCAAGCCATAACTGAGTAGTTTTCCTTAGCACCAGGTCAAACATAATAAAACAATTCCTTCCTCTTTCATCTTGAGTCCACATTTTCAGATTCAAAGATGGGTTGGGACACAAGGTTGATAATAGATAATGTTAATGATAAACATAGTTTGAGCCCTTCAAATGTTCCAGGCACTATTTCAAGCACGTTACAGATATTAACTCATGTGATTTTCACAATGACTCTATGAGGAAGATGCTCTTATTCCAATGTGATGGATGTAGGAACTTAGGTATAGAGTAGTTAGGGAATTTGTTCAAGTGTCTATAGCTAGTAAATGGTAGCAAAACCTAGACTTGGACTGTTAGCAATCTACCTGTTTCTAAAGTCAATTTTTAACCAAGGCTGAAAGGAAGCTCCCTTGGGAATTTCAGTTACTAATGCCATATAATCACCATCAAGAACACATTCTCAAAGAAGTGGCTTTGGTCTGCTCCTCGGTATTTCCCAGTCACACGTAGAGCTACTTCTCTTCAACAGGGTCTTGGGTCCCCCTGAATCACATTTTCTGTTTCTCTACTCAATCAGTGTCATTGTGATTGGGTGCAGATGTGTAAATTTTATTACATTCTTTAAAAGGAGTAAAAGAAATATCCTGGAATATATTAGCAAAATGAATGTAAAGTTTTCTTCCCATCCCAGAAATAAACAAGACCTTGCTTAGCCTACCTGAGAATATTGAGCAGGGGTTTCCAACTTGTTGAAATCAGAGGGTTGCATAAATACAGATCCCAATCAAACAGTAAAATATTTTAATTTATATGGCAAAGAATAAAGAAAAAAATGAAAGAAGAATTTATGCTAAATATTTATGTTAAAAAGAAAAAAGAAAGAGAGAACTTGAACCAAGAAACCATGAGCATGTCACTTACTCTTGATGGCCTCATTTTGCATATCTGTAAAATGAGCAAGTTGGACAAGAAGGATCCCTTCCAGCTCTGACACCATGGTTTGAACACAAGAAGCACATGTTAAAGAGAAAGCTTCGGCAATAAACTAAGAGAGATTGTAAAACATTATTCCCTTTTTATATATTTCCTTATTATAGTAATACAAATGTAATAAATAATTTTGATTGTAAAATGACTCAGAATTTAAAACTTAAAAGCAGAAAAATATTTCTCCCTTTTTCTTTATGTTGAGGGCCATGACAGAGTTTGGAAAAATGCACAGATGTAGACTGTGTATGGGGATATAATCAGGAGGTACAGGATAAAGGATGTTTCTAAAAAACATTTTAAAATATGATAATTTCATTTTTTAAACAGCCCCCCTGAAGCCTAATTCCTCTTACAAAAGAGTACATGAAACTTTCAGTAAATCCTGAGTTTCTACAGAATATAGTTTGAAAACCCTGATACATTGTAAATACCTCACATTTTATTCACTTTCACAGTCCACCCCTTTTTCATCCAGAACTGCTTTTGAGTTATAAAAAAAAAAAAAAAAAAAGAGTAAAATACTCTGCAGGTAGATAGCTAAGGGCATTTGTGCTAATTTCTCCCTGTTCCTTCTCCCTGGTTGTGGTTCTTCCTCTGAATGAGAGAAAAGCAGAGAAAGAGAGTAAATATGATGCATTCGGGAAGTAGTTTTAGGTGGAATTTGGTGCTCCATATCTATTTTTTGATGTAATAGTTCTACTTTCAGAGCAATGGATATGGCTTGGAATGCTTGCTGAT
>PVJN01040976.1:0-18621 GCA_004026805.1 Lasiurus borealis
TTTCATCTGTTCTGTTCAGTATTGTATCCCCAGCATTTAGAACAGTGCCTGGGAACTAGTAAGTGTCCAATAAATATGTCTTTCATAAATGAGTGTAAAGCCAACATCTACAGGATCCCTTGGAAATCCCTTTGAAGAACATTTATTATACTGTTAACAATGCTCCTTCTCAGAGTTTAATCCTCCTACCAATATATCTGCCTACAATATGTTTTTCTCATTTTAAATTGAGTGAATGAATACAGACAACATGAAAAATTTTGATAGGTTAAAAAAATTGCTTAATTTATTGCTCTCTGCCCTTCAACCAGAGTTAACTGTCTGCCTAGAAGGAAATTAGATGAGTCAGACAAGAATCATTTATTAGAAAACTGTGCCTTACGCTTTGTTCTCTTCTCAACATTGCTAAATTAACATTTTGCTGATTTATTACACTACTTTTCAAGGTATTGCTGCAAGCTTAATACTTTTCAAGGTCATCTCTTTCATCCTTCATGCAAAAAGACACAAAGTTGGCCTTTTTCCAGTTTTCAGGAATGTCTCAGTCCTCCGGGGCTGCCACGAGCTAAGCAGCACCATGGCGACCTTAACTAATTCATGATGTATCCCAGAAGGCCGAACATCAGGCCCCATGGCTTTGAATACATTGATAGTGTTCAAATGCTCATCAGTGAGTCAAAAATGTTTGCTGAGCCTCTGCCGAGTACAAAGCTTGTACTGGTTCTTCTCTTTCTGTGGTTTGATGTCCTGTCTTCTCATTAGCTGCCGTGACAAGGATGGAGGAGTTAATCAAGCTCTGACATTTGCACAGCTTGGCCAAACAAGAGGCAGAAGGGAGAGGATCCAGGCGGCTTTAACAAGCCCTTCGTGACATTTCACATTTGTCTCCCTGGCAGGGGCCTGATTTCAGTGGCTCTGCTTCAGATGATAGTATATTTCCCTATTTTTATAACTAGTAAAGATGATCTCCTCATTCATTCATTCATGGAACACATATTTATCAAGCCCCTATTCTGCACCAGGTATTGTGTTATAACAGTGACCAAAACAAAGTTCCAGCTCTCAGGAATCGTATGACTAATTGTACACCTATTTTTACAATTCTTGTTTTAATGACTACAAATACGTAGAGAAGAGATGCTGCTGGCTGATGCTTTTACCACCTCTCATAACCAAAAAAGCCTTGGGCTGAAAAGGAACAAAAGAAAGAAAGGAGGCTGGGCCCAGTTTTCACTCATATTCCTAGCAAGAGTTCCCCGGACAAATTGAGAAGAGATGAGTGTCATTCCACCTGCCCTCCCACTTCCAGACCTCTGTCACACCCTAACACTGCCTCACTGTTACCTGTCTTCCCCCCAGTGACGACGCCCTGCTGCTCTGGTCATGAACTGTTGGTAAGGACCTATGCCGGGGGGCAGGACACAAGTATTGCAATGATTAGAGTATTTGGAGCAGCATCAGCTCATAAAATTCAAACTCCTCAATGCAAAACCAAATATGTGCAATCATTTTCTGTCCCCACTCCTGCCTCCTTGTTTGGTGCAGATTGTAGGTTTCCAGAACTGTGTAGCTTGCTTGTTTTGCCCCTAAGAAGCCCTGCCCATGAGCCTCAGGGTCCATCTCTCCAAAGCAGAGGAGGCGATGCTAAATAAATAAGTAAACTGGCATTTAGTGAGTGTTGAGCACACAGAACGTGAGGCAAAGTATTTCCAGCATAGGTAGTGAGCAAAAGAGATAAAAATTAGAATGTGTAACGCACACTCATGTGTTAGATCTTCGATTCAGTGCAATGTGCATTCTCTTTGAACACTTGGCTTCCACGCTCTCCTGCTTTTCTTCCCACTTCCCTAACCGCTTCCTCTTGGTCTGTTTGGGGGTTGCTCCTCCTCCATTTGACCTCTACTTGTCAAACTCCATGGTTCAGTCTTGGGCCACTTGCTCTTTTCCATCTATCTGTACTTTCTTCCTTAGTCAATTTCACCACATCCTAGTCCTTAATTACTACATAAAATTTTAATTTAATTATATATAGGTTACTTTATAGAGAGGGGTGAAGGAGGAAGGGAGAGAGTAAGGAAGTCAATTTAATCTATGTACAGATAACTTTAATTGCTATGTATAGAGAGTGGATATATTGCACAGTGACTCACAAATGCATCGTTTCAGCCCAGCTCTCTCCACTGTACCCCAGTGCCTTCTTAACACTGTCACTTGGATGTTCCAAAGGCATCACAAACGAAACATGTTAAAACTGAACTCATGTTCTGTCTCTCCAAAATCTGATCTTTCCTTGCTCTGGATGTCGGTGAATGGTGCTTCCAACTCATTCAGGAATGCAAGCTGAAAACCAGGACGTGGACATTTCCATCTCTTTTATTGAGCACTTCCAATCCATCATCAAGTTTTTATGTTTGCCTTCTACATATCATTCATACTTTTGTCATATTCCGGTCACTTCAACCCACACAGAGATCATACGTTTTCTGGATTTGACTCCTGCTGGTCTACCCATATCCATTTTGATCTGCTACCTCCACTTTCCACAGAGCAGCCAAAGAGATAGTTCAAAATGCAAAGGTCTCCACCGGCACGTCTGCTGGTCTTAGGATAAATCTGGCCCTGCCTACCTGTATCAGCCCTCATTTGACCTATAGTCTCCTTCATTCTCTCCAGCCAGCCACCCAGCCTTCTTTCAAACGCTCATCACCCCTACCATAGGGCCCTTGTTCTTCAATGTGGAAGTCTTTGCCATATCTTCTTGGAGTTTACTCTAATTCATGTTTTAGATTTTGACTGTCTCTTCCCCAACATCACAAAATTATCTGTTAAATGATACTAGGTTTAGAAGTGGGGATTCATAAGTAAGATTTACTTTCTCTCTGCCTGGGTTTAGGGCCAGTTAAGAGATAAGATATGGAGGAAACAATCAGATGGAGATCAAAATATCAGTGTTATGATCAATAGAGTTATTGAAAAATGAGGCTTAGGTGTGCAGTAACATTTGTATCCCCAGTACAGAACCCCATTTACCTAGTCTCTGCTATGCTGGGAAATTCCACGCCCGTGCTAAGGGGACAAGCCCCTCAGAGAATTCACCTCCTAGAGGAAGAATAGAATATGTGTTCAAGATAAGAGAGGAGAAAGGTATCCAAGCTATGCCCTACCATTCCACCCCTCACCCTTACCCCCCATCCTTAAGAGCCTTCCCAGACTCACCAGACAGGTAACCCACTCCATCCCCATGGGGAAGATTAAGGAGTCTGGCAAGAGGCCAAGTGAAAATTCTTCCTCCTATAAACCAGAGGAGTGGGTAAGAAGCAATATGCCTCTAACAAGTCAGTACGTTCTTGAATATAAGGCTGAATTAATGAGTGAATAAACTAGACATCTACTAAATGCCAGGCATAGAGTTATGCATTAGAGATACACAATAAAAAAGAATATCCAACATGTATCAATACAACATGCCTAGCTCTCTTTCAATTGCTTTGTCAGTATTCATTTACTTAATATAGTAAATGCATTAATATTATCTATCTATCTATCTATCTATCTATCTATCTATCTATATAAAAGCCTAAGCGACCATTGCAACCAAACAGACAACCAAGCAGGCTGCGTGGAGTGACAGACCTGCATGTGGGGAGGGGGGGAAAGTTGGGGGCGACCAGGTTGGTGGTGGAGGGTAGTTGGGGGCAACTAGGCTACCAGGGGGGGCAGTTGGGGATGACCAGGCCAGTAAGAGGGGGTGGTTAGGAGTGATCAGGCAGGTGAGCAGTTAGGAGCCAGGGATCCCAGATTGGAGAGGGTGCAGGCTGGGTTGAGGGCCTCTAGTATATTTATATTAATATTGTAATTATATTTATTAACATAATTTATTTTATTTTAATATGATTTAATAGATTATATTCATTATTATACAATAGATTTATTATAATACATTTTATAATTATATAATACATAAAGGTAAATATAAAAATAATGTACTATCTTTTTTTATTTTTAATCCTCACCCAAAAATATATATGTTTTTTTTCCATTGATTTTTTAGAAAGCGTGGATGAGAGGGAAAGATAGAGAGAAATATTCATCTGAGAGAAACACATTGATTGGTTGCCTCTTACATGCACCTTGGCCCAGGATGGGGAGGAGCCTGCAACCAAGGTATGTGCCCTTGATAAGAATCAAACCAGGACCCTTCAGTCCACAGGCTGGTGCTCTATCCACTGAGCAAAACTAGCTAGGGCAATGTATTACCCTAATATATAAAAGCCAGGGGCCGTCATGACCAAAACAACTGGATGGATGACTGACAGGCTGGCAGTTGGGCAGTTGGAGGCCACCAGGCCTGCAGAGGGGGGCAGCTGGGGCAGGCAACCAGGCCAGCAGGGGGGGCAGTTGGAGGCAATCAGACCAGCAGGCAGAGGTGGTTAGGGATGGTCAGGCAGGCAGTGAGCAGTTAGGAGTCACCACCAGATTGTGAGAGGGATGTCTGACTGCCAGTTTAGACCCAATCCCCAGGGTCCTGGATTGGAGAAAGTGCAGGCTGGGCTAAGGGAACCCCTTCACCCCCTGTGCATGAATTTCATGCACCAGACCTCTAGTCTATTAGTATTTATAATGTATAAATAAATGTATTTAATTTCCACAGCAACTCCCTTATTCCCTTCCCCCCTCATCTTTCTGCCCCATGGTAGGAGGCCTGACTGATGGGAGCTGTGATAGATACTCTTCTGTACATCAGTCACCCCCTCTGAATGGGCTGAGATTGATCTGATTGCCCAGGGTGTCAGGATGCTAGTATTTAAATAACACCCTGAATTAATACAGCTACAAGAAGGTTATTGTTATTTTTGTCATCATTTAAAATCACAGCATGTTAGAGTTCAGAGTTGGTAGTTCCTTTAAAAAAACAAGAATGAACTTATATAAAATACCTAGAATAGTCAAATTCATAGAGACATAAAGTAAAATACTGGTTATCAGGGATTAGGGTTAGAGGAAATAGGAATTTAGTGTTTGATGAATATAGAGTTTTAGTTCAGAATAATGAAAATGGATGGATGGATGGATGGATGGATGGATGGATGGACAGATGGTGGAAGTGGTTGTACAATGTGGATGTGCTTAATTTAATGCTACTGTACACTTAAGGATGGTTAAAATGATGAAGTTTATGTTATTTATATTTTAACACAAAAAGTCACTATGAAAAATAGAGAAGAAAAGGATTTCTATCCTTTTATTATCATATAGATAATAAGAAGATAGAAAAAAATGATATATGTTCAGGAAAAAAAATGATAGGGATATTCATTTTTTTAAAACACAGTAAAGAAATACATTGTCTACTGGGAAATTGTTGGTATACTAATATATTTGCAATTTAACTTTTCACAAAGAGGAAATATGTAGAGAATCCAAGATGGCGGCATAGGTGAGCACCTAAACTACTGCCTTGCACAACAATTTCAAAACTACAACTAAAAGACAGAACGGACATCATCCAGAACCACAGGAAAGCTGGCTGAGTGGAAATTCTACAACTAGAAGGAAAGAGAGGGACTCACGGAGACCCAGAGGAACTGTAAAAAGTTGAGGTACAGAGACACGCACATGGAGAGAGCAGGTGCCAGAGTACCTGGCTGGCTTCCTCTGGCGGGAGGGAGATGGGAGACTCCAAACTGCACTGAACCCCTTATCCTACGACACTAAACCCCAGGTCTGGCCAAAACTCATGTGGGGGGAGTTTGGACTGTGAAAAGGAAGAAATACACGGAAATTTAGGGAATTCTTGAAAGGGCAGAAGTCTGGTGGTGCACACAGCACTGCATGCAGAAGACAGACTGCTGATTGTGCCACTGGCTTTCACTAGTGGGCAGGAGACAGAGCCTTCCAACTGCACCACTTCTAACTCCATTGAACCTCAGTTTCGGGCGAGATCCTGGGACCCAGACTCATATGGTCCCAGAGCACAGGGGAGCCGGAAAGGCAGCGGTCTAGAGGCACTGCGCATGTGCACAGTGACTGCTCCCGAAATTACCCAAGGCATGTGAGACCCAGGGGCCGAATAGGGTGGGGCCGACTGGGAGGCAAGGTGGTCCATTAAGCCCTGAGACTCCATATGACTGTCAGCTGATTTCTCAACAGAAACTATGTAGGCCAGATGGCAGTGGCAAGAAATATTTAAGTGATGAATAGCAAGAACCTACAACCAAGAATACTCTATCCAGCAAAGCTATCATTCAGAATTGAAGGGCAGATAAAGAGCTTCACAGACAAGAAAAAACTAAAGGAGTTCATCAACACCAAACCAGTATTATGTGAAATGCTGAAAGATACTCTTTAAGAAGAAGAAGAAGAAAAAGGTAAAAGATAAAAAATTATGAACAACAAATACATATCTATCAACAAGTGAATCTAAAAATTAAGTGAATTAAAAATTTGATCAACAGAATAAATTGGTGAATATAATAGAATCAGGAGCATAGAAAGGGAGTGGACTGATAATTCTCAGGGGGAAAGGAATGGGGGAGGGTGCAGGGAGAGACTGGACAAAAATCATACACCTATGGATGAGGTCAATGCAGCGGGAAGTAAGGGTAAAGGGAGAGGTAGAAGCCAGGTGGAGGGGAGCTATGGAGGGGAAAAAAGAGAAACAAATGTAATAATCTGAACAATAAAGATTTAATTTAAAAAAAAAGAAGAAATATGTAATCTCCAAGAGAACAAGATGATATTTAAAAATTTGGGTTGATTACCAGAAACACTCCCTCTCTGAGAGATAAATATTAAATTATGAAATGGTCTCCTCAGAGAAATTGTGAAAGTCATCATCCAAAATATTAAAAATTAAATCAGCTAAAACATTAGACTGGCCTAATGTAGGAAGTGATCCTGTTCTGGTTTGGGGGAGACAGACCGGGAGACTTGCTGGGGCTTTTCTATTATTTATTTTAAAGATTCTGCCAAGAAGCAAAACCCATACACTCAGTTTCAGGAATAAGCTCTGATACTGCTGCTCAGAATTCCTGGAGAAACAAAGTTTTATTAGAGGTTGGAGGTCTGGTTTAAGTTCTGTTCTGGGTGTACTAATCTAGAGGCCCAGGAATGCCCAGATCCTGCACTGTCCAGCATCCCTTACACTCCGTGGGCTCAACCACATGAAAAGAAAATACTAAATGCAAAGCAAAGTTCCACTTCACTCAGAGCTGACTAAGCACTTCATGTTCCCACAGAGAGGGAGGGGGTCTCTGGCTGGATTGGGCATTGTGGCTTCTGCTTAAGGTCTAGGCCAGATCCAATTTCTTTACCTCAACTAAGAGGGGCCTGAGTTAGTGAAAGCCACATCGAATGAAAGAGAGGAAGGTGTTGAGCCTGCCACGTGTGTGGTAAATCCACCACCAAAAAAATGCTGTTTACCAGGCTGGTGTAGCTCAGTTGGTTGAGCATCATCCCATGCACCAAGAGGTTGCTGGGTTGATTCTAGGTCAGAACACATGCCCAGGTTTTGGGCTTGATCCCCAGTAGGGGGCATGCAGGAGGCAACTGATCAATGTTTTTCTTTCTCATGAATGTTTCTATCTCTCTCTCGCTTTCCCTTCTCTCTCTCTCTCTAAAAGCAAACTTTAACGTTGACCTTGCCTATTGACAAAACTGTCCCAACAACTAATCTGGGCTCTGAACAGATTGAGGCATTGCAGGCAGGCAACAGACATGGGCAAAGACTTACAGGTGCCGGGAGAAGGGGGACATAGCCTCCTCCCCATATTCTCAAACAAAGAAATAATGTATGCAGACTGATTAAATCTCAGAAAAACAAAATTTTTTCATATGTATCCATAAGCTCACCCCCTTTAAAGGTGAGAACGCCAGTGGAAACCTGCAATGAAAAGCCTTTACAGGTTTGGAGGATTGATGTCAAGGAATGTTATGCTTGTTACAAAAGGAGTCTTATCTACAGTTAGGTTAGGAAGACAAATGTATTGGTTGGAAAGGAAATACTTTAAAAGATAAACTCAGAGAAAATTAAAGAAAAGTAGTACTATTATGTGGAGAATACCATAACATGAAATGAAACTTAAAAAGTGAACTTAGGAAAGAGAAGATTAGAAGAAACATAAAAGGAAAATATTTAAATGTAGATCAACAATCTCAGACTTTCTCTGACAGCCCTTCAGCAAGTTATGAAGGAACTTCATTCTCATTCATTCAATGCACATTTATTGGGTGTCTGTTTTGTGCCAGACACAGGTAGGTGTTGAGACTAAAACAAGGGTGGGACAGGTAGTGTTCCCTCAAGGTGGGGATGGCATATTTTACCCAAAGAACAGCACACGTATCTAATTATAAACTGTGAAAAGTGCTGTGATACTAGAAGAGAGGGGACGCCCTGTCTGGTGTGGCTCAGTGGTTGAGCATCAACCTATGAACCAAGAGGTAATGGTTCAATTCCCGGTCAGGGGACATGCCGTGGCTGTGGGTTCTATCCCCAGTAGGGGATGCACAGGAAGCAGCTGATCAAATGAGTCTCTCTCATCCTTGATATTTCTCTCTTTCCTTCTCTCTTCCTCCCTTCCTTCTGAAATCAATAAAAATATTCTTCTTTTTTTTTAAGAAAAAGAGAAAGAGTGAGAGAGAAAGAGAAAGAGAGAGAGATAGGAGAGGGTGAAAAGGAACATAGAACAGAGTGAACTGATCCAGTTGGAAATGGAGCTTCCTTTATTTACATGAGTCATTTGCATTGTGTGTCTTAAGTGGAGTTTCTCAAAAGCAGACCTATTAATGTTAACTGGGGATCAGTCCTGCTGGGCACTCTCTGAAAGACTTTATGGAACACTCTTAAGAATGTTTCACTAAGGGGTATAAAGTCGGGACATTTACTCACCACTTCCACGCCTTCTGAGTTAAGGGTCACTCGAGGTGTGTTAAAAGATCCACACTTGCAACTTGTCCCTCGGGAAGCTTGATTGGAGAGTATAAACCAATGGTTCTCAAATAGCCAGAATCACCTGGAGGACTTGATAAAGCAGATTTCAGAAACTCACTCCAGAGTTTCTAATTCAGGAAGTCTGGGGTAGGGTGGAAAAATCCATTTCTGACAAATTCCCAGGTGGTGTTGATGCTGCTGGTCTAGAGCAGAGGGGTAGAGCATCAACAGTATCTGCCACTAATATGGGAAAGATAATGGTCCTTGGGTAGATAAAGAGTTGGAGAGAACTAGAGCTGTCTAGGTAGAGGAACCTCTCCAAAGACCCTGAGGCTGGAGGGAGTTTGTGTGTTAGAGGAACTAAAAGGTAGAACCAAAAGGGAGAGAATAGAACAAGATGAGATTGGCAGCCTGGCCAGCATGGCTCAATTTTTGAGCATCAACCTAGGAACCAGGAGGTCACAGTTCCATTCCCAGTCAGGTCACATGGGGTGTGCAGGAGACAGCTGATCAATGATTCTCTCTCATCATTGATGTTTCTCTCTCTCCCTCTCTCTTTTTCACTGAAACCAATAATATATATATATATGTATATATATATATATTTTTTTTTAAAAAAGATGAGACTGGAAAAGTGTGCAGGATTGGATCAGTCAAGGACTTGGAGACTTGGACTGGATTGTGGACACACTACATTTCATTCTTCCATTCCTTTCACATTTATTGAACACTTACCACCTGCCAGGAATTGTGCTAGTTGCTCGGTGTTATGGCTATAAACAGGCAGATGGTGGCAAGTTGCCACCGTGTCCTTCATTCACATGGACTATAGCATGAATGGTGCCGGTGGAGCTGTGCATCATGATGCAACTGGAAACTCTCCACCTTCAAATGTCTCCTACAGTTGACATTTAATAGTATTACATATTAATTCCAGGTATATAGCAAAATGGTTAATCATATACTCTACAAAGTGTTCCCCCAGGTATTTCCAATACCCAACTAGCAGCATACATAGTTATTACAATACTAGAGGCCCAGTGCACAAAATTGTGTAAGACCCAGACCTGCCTTGCAGAAGCTGCAGACCCCGCCTCTGCCACGCAAGCCTTGTGCAAGCCCCACCAGCTGCATGTGAGCTCTGCCTCGCCACGCAAGTCACAAGTCCTGGTCCACGAGAGGTACTCCATGCACCTCCTGGTGACCAGTTGTTTGGTCGTTCTGCCATTAAGGTGTCACGACCACAGGCCTTTTATGATATAGATTATATTCTCTATGCTGAACTTTACATACCTGAGACTATTTTGTAGTTACCAATCTAAAGAGCAAAGCAAACAAATAAACAAAACAGAAACAGACTCAGATGCAGACGACAAACTGATAGCTGCCAGAGGGAAGGGGGGTTGAGATTCATGGAAGAAAAAAGCAGATGAGGAAATAGAAAATAACTGGGCAGGAGGAGGGGAGCAAAGGCTACTCTAAACCATGTGGCCAGGGAAAGCTCTCCTGAGGAGATGACGTTGGGACTGAGAAAGATAAGAGTCCTGGGAAGAGCCAGGGAGAAGGCCAAGGTCAGGACAATGGCAAATGCTGAGACAAAAGAAGCAGGAGTCCTGGGATACTAGAGACCGTCAGCAGGTCAGTGAGGTAGGTTGGCCTGGATCCTGCGGAACCTTTTGAGCCTTTTTAAAGGGTTTGGATTTTATTCCAACTATGACAGAAAGCCACTGATGCTTCTAAGATAAGAGTAAATGTTGTGATTTGCATATTTAAAGGATCACTCTAGCTATTGTGTAGGGAACAGACTGGAAAGAACAGATACTACTTAGGAGGCTACTGAATAAATAATCCAAGTGAGAAGACTGTGGCTAGAACTAGGGCGGTGACAGTGGAGATAGAGAGATGGATCAATGTGGGACCTATTTTGGAAACAGACTTAGCATTAAATTAGTCATTGGAGCCCTCAGTTGGTTGAAGCATTGTCTTGTACAGAAGGTGGCAGGTTTTATTCCCAGTCAGGGCACATACTTAGGTTGTGGATTGGATCTCCGGTGGGGGCACATACAGGAGGCAATCAACCCACGTTTCTCTTTCTCTCCCTTCCTCTCTCTCTAAGATAAATAATAATAATAATAAATTAGTCATTAGAGAGGAGTGTCAAAGAAATGTTGGGAAATCAAGGCTGAGCCCTACATTTTAGTCTCAGCAAATGAAGGAATGGTGGTGTCATTTACAGTGCTACCTTGAGATACGAGTTTAATTCGTTCCGTAACCTTGAGGCGTGGGAAACTATGAGACGCTTGAGTCTCGATAAACTGGTGGGTCATGTGCAGCCGGCCGATCCTTGCGATTACTCCTATCTCAAATGTTGCTCATATTTCAAAGCAAAAATCGCTCGCTCAAAGGCTCGTATCTCAAAAATCTGGTATGTTAGGGCACTCATATCTGGAGGTACCACTGTACTGAGATGGAAAACATGGGCACAGGACTAGCCGTTGAAGGAAAATCAGTCTCACGTTGCACATGTTAGTTTGAAATGCCTATTACACATGGATCTTCAAGTCTGGAGCCCCAAGGTCAAGCCTGAGGTTCAAGAATCATCAGCATAGAGACAGCATTTTGAGTAGAAGGAAATCAGCTAAAGAGAGAATATGCATAGGGAAGAAAAAAGGTCCTAGTCAGGTGCCCATATTTACCATGCTGACTTTAAAGATCAGCTAGAGGAGGAGCCAGCAAGGGAGACTGATAAAAAGAGGACAGAGAGGTAGAAGAAAACAAGCACAGGGCAGTGTCCCGACTCCAAGGGGAGCGAGCGTTTAGCAAGAGCACAGACAAATATCTAATGGTGCTGAGCTCCTGAGTAAGAGGAGGATAGAAAAAGCACCGCTGTTTGCAACACAGAGGTCATTAGTGGTGGTACAAGACCAGTTTTGGTGAAGTGGTGGAAAGAGAACAATTTTGGGGTGAGTTACAAAGTAATTCAGATTTGAGGAAGCAGAGATAATGCATGCAGATATTTTGTTTGAGTGGTTTTGTGCTCAAGGGGGCCATAGCAGTAAATGGGTAGTAGAGGAATACATGTGAGCGAAAGAAACCTTTTCCTTTCGTAGAGTCTGTTTACGGTGATGACAGTGGTCTGGGAGCAGGTCAGGAGAGAATTAGATGAAGTACTACAAAAAACTGCTGGTGCGGGAATAGGGGGGATTCCCCCAAGAGGTCCGTCCTAAAGGGAGGACAGGATCCCAAAGTGAGGAGTGTGTCTTTACATTGATGCAGGGACACTCTTCCCATTTGCTCACTAAGTTCTTAATGAATTATTTACTGAATCTAGTTCAAGGGAGAGAAAAGATTTGTAGTGACACCTCCCAGGCACCAGATGGAGATGTTCGGCTGTGGTCAAGCCTCTATCACCTGGGCACCTTCTTAGGAGCAAGAAGATAAAAAGCACTTTTGTCCTTCCACTTGGGACTGAGTTGGCCCCCCCGAGGGCAATTGGAGTTGTAGGTGACTTTCTGGTTTGGCTCCGTTAGTGGAACTGCAACTCCAGATTTAGGACGAATAGAGGGTTTATGCATCTGAAGAGAGCATTGTAATACAGAACACAAAGGGATCATTTCTCAGAATGGGGGTTGGGAGGCAGCAACGTACCTGCTACCAAAAACTGGGAGGAACCAGCCAGACAATAAATAACCCTGAAAATCAGGGAGGCGCCTGGCGTGCTCATTAACAAGGAAACACTGATCTAGTCGGAGGTTCTGCTGTGTCGTAGGAATCCGGGGCCTAAAAAGCTGTGGGGATTGGCCTCTTGCCCTGAGTCCTTCCAGTGACTTCATCCTGATGTGACGGCCACACTGTCCCCAGGCCAGCTGATCCCCAGCACCTCCCGGCCGGGCCAATTGGCATCTGTGCTGTCACCACTGGTTTTCCTTTGTGGGTCTTTGAATGGCTGTCCTAGATGTACTGAAATAATCTCTTAATCACATCCTTCCTTTTTTACATCCTGGCCCTACGCTGACCTCCGAGGGAGACATCCATTCGGACGACACAATAACCCAGCCAGCCCCACCCACTCGTTGACTAATATTAACGGTATTTATTTAAATATGTTTATGTACCCTTTGCTATCGCCTGTTGTGCTTTCCCACTTTTATAAAATTAGAGCCTTCCCATAACCCAGTCCCATCCCTACAAACTGGTGTGTATTGCTTCTGCCTTGGCAAGGGCTGCTGCCTTTCCCCACTAGACCATTGGGATGATCCTGGATAATCCCAGGAGGGATCTTGGTTGTAGTTTTAAAACTATTTCCTATAGTCTTTTTATTTCTTTATTGATTACGATGTTACATATGTGTCCTTATTTCCCTAATACCCCCATTATCCCCACCCCTAGTCTTTATGCATGCTCAGGTCTCCTTTGCCTTGATAAAGCATCTTTATTCCGCAGCACCTCCAAATTACCATCCTATATCTTGCTTTCCTTTCCCTGATAAACTTCCCTTTTTAACTCTTTGAAACCTATCTTCAGTTGACAATAAAATTATCCTCTGCAAGTTTTTTCTTTTTAATGTTTTTATTTATCTACTTATTTATCTAGTTTAAATATATTTTTATTTATTTCAGAGAGGAAGAGGGAGGGAGAGAAAGATGAAAACATTAGCGATGAGAGAGAATCATTGATCGGCTGCCTCCTGCACGTCCCCTACTGGGGATTGAGCCTGCAACCCTCGCATGTGGCCTTGACCATAATTGAACCTAGGACCCTTCACAGTCTGCAGAACGGGGCTCTATGCACTGAACCAAACTGGCTAGGGCTATTGATGAGAGAGAGAGAGGGAGAGAGGGAAACATCAATGAGAAAAATATAGTTCAGCTACTTCCTGCATACTCCCTATTCCTAATGTGCCCTGACTGGGAATAGAGCTTGTAACCTCTTGGTATATGGGATGACCCTCAACCAACTGAGCCAACTGAGCCAACTGAGCCACACTGGCCAAGGCTCCTCTACAAGTTTATATATATAAACTTTCAGAGAGGAAGGGAGAGGAAAAGAGAGTTAGAACCTCAATGATGAGATGTTGCTCCATTTATTGATGCTTCCATTGGCAGATACGTGTATGGGGCCTGACTGAGATCAAACCCGAAACCTCGATGTATCAGGAGGATGCTCTAACCAACTGAGCTATTCGGCCAGGGCTCTTTCAATCACTCTTTATTCTCCTGCACTTCTCTGTATCATTCGATACTGCTGACCACCTTTTCCTTCTTGAAAATGCTTTCTCTCTCTCGGCTTGCCTGACACTGGACTAACCAGATTCTTTCCCTATCAAATCCGTTCTTCTCTGTTGCCTTAGATGACTCTTCTTGCTTCTGCCTTTGAGATGCAGTTACCTAAGGGTCAGTTGCATTTGGGGAGTTGACCCATCCATTATGGCTGGCTTCCATGTTAATGAATTCTCTGTGTGATCTGATCCTCTCAAAAAGTTGTCAGGCTTATTTACCTAACTAGAGGCCTAGTGCACGACATTCATAGGGGGTGAGGGGGTGTCCGGGACCCCTTCAGGGATGTCTGACTGCTGACATAGAGTGTTTGGGGACAGTGCCAGTAGCAGGTGCCAGTGGTGGCTGCTGCCCTGATCACTCCTCAGGAGCAGGGAGAGGTGGAGAAGCCCAGAGGGGCAATTGGGCCAGCAGCCGCAGCTCACACCTGCTGATGGTGCCGAGCGATCAAGACTGGTGCCGGGAGGCACTGGCAGTGGGGCAAGCAGGGCTGGAGACAGCAGTGGGTGTGAGAGGCAGGTGCTGGGCCCTATTGCCCCTCGGAAGCAGGGGGAGGTGGAGAAGCCCTGAGGGGTGATCAGGGCTGACAGCCGCTGCAAATCGCACCTGCTGACAGCACCGAGTGATCAGGACTGGCTCCGGGCAGTGGCAGCAGGTGCAAGTAGCATCTCCAGTGCTGGCTGTGGGTATGAGTGGGGCTGGTGCCAGCTGTGGGTGCGAGCTCCAGGCAAGATCGTGGTGGACAGGAGCAAAGAATTTTCAGTAACCACCAGAGGCTTGCCCCAATGACAGCAACCAGCACCCCCCCTTGGCCTGAGGTCCCCGCTCACCTGCTCCACCATCCCACTGTGGCTGACGCCTGCCATATTCCGCATACGCCCTCTGGTGGTCAGTGCATGTCATAGGCATCGGTTGGTTGGTTGTTCAATTGTTCTGTTGTTTGGTCTATTTGCATATTACCCTTTTAATATACTGTATGGGATTGCTTCTACATGTTTCCACTAGGACATATGGCTTTCACTCCAAGTTTAATATGTATTTTTTCAATGCCTCATCTTTCCCTTGCTCTCTGACATCAGCTCCTCCCAACTTCCATTTCTCAGTTCAGTAACTCCACTGTTCTTCTTGGTCAGCCAAATGTAAAAACTTTGCAGCACTTATGACCTTTCTTCAGACCTAGGTTTTGACTCCGGTTCTTTCATAGACCAGCGCTGTGGTTTAGGACAAGTTATATAACCAGACTAATCTGGCCATCAGTTAACTCAATCAAATAAAGATCATAATAGAAGCTCAAGGCTGTTGTGAGGAACATTTAAAGCACAGCACTTACAACATCAAACATGCTCAATGGCTTCTGATAATAATTCTGTTGAAATTCTTTCTTCCCCCCACATATCTTACCCATCAAAGGCTTTTTCTTACATCCAAGTTATGAACAAATTCCAAACCAACCTTCTGGATTTGATTCCATAGCCCTTCCAATCCAGCATCCATATTTTTACTAGATTAATCTTGTTTGAACATTGCTTTCATGATGTTACTACTATGCATCAACCTCTTTTAAAAATTGATTTTAGTGTGAGAGGATGAGAGAAACACCCCTGTGAGAGAGAAACATCCATCATTTGCCTGTTGCATCCACCCCAACTGGGGACCGAACCCACAACCTAGGTATGTACCCTAACCGGATTTGAACCTGCCACTCCTTGCTGTATAGGACAATGCTCCAACCAACTGAGCCACATGGACCAGGGCCAACCAATTTTTTTAAAAAATATATATTTTTATTCATTTCAGAGAGGAAGGGAGAGGGAAAAAAGAAACAGAAACATCAATGATGAGAGAGAATTATTGATCAGCTGCCTCCTGCACAACCCCTACTGGGGATCGATCCCATAACCCAGGCATGTGTCGATTAGAGTCGAACCTGGGACCCTTCAGTCTGCAGGCTGATGCTCTATCCAAACCAGTTAGGGCCCAAGCAACTTTTTAATGGCTCCCTTTTTCTCAGAATCAAAACTTCTGTCCTCCCTAGCCTGGCCTCTGTATGCTCACTCTTCCCCAGCATATCTCCCTGGCTGTTCTTCCTTTCTTCTCCCTGGTTGGTGAGCAGGCCACGCTCACTTCAGCCTCATGATTTTCCATACTACTCTTCACAGATCTAACTCTGCTTACTCTTTCAGATCTGTTTCAATCCATCTTCTTCATAAACGGTTCTATGACTTTATTGGTGACCTTCTTTCAGAGGCTAGGTTACTCAAAGTGGGTCTGTACTTCACAATTTAGCCTTAGAATAATAGAGTTTTCCTCCCTTGTGATTTTTTAAAATCCTCACTTGAGGACATGCTTATTGATTTGAGTGAAAGAGGAAGGAAGAGAGAGAGAGAGAGAGAGAGAGAGAGAGAGAGAGAGAGAGAGAGAGAGAGAGAGAAAGAAACACCATTGGTTGCCTTCCTCATGCACCCCTTCTGCATTGATTGCCATGGCGAACCTGCAAATCTGGGTATGTGCCCTGACCTAGAATCAAACCTACTACCTTCTGTGTATGGGACAATGCTCCAAGCAACTGAGCCACACTGCCCAGAGCTGGAGTATTTTATTATGTGCTTATTGGCCATTTTTTATCTTTTTTTTAGGGAACTGTTTATTCAGATTATTTGCCTATTTTTAATTTTGGTTTTTAGTCTTCTTACTGTATACTTGTAATTGCTCTTTATATATTCTAGGTATACGTTCCTTAAAAGATACATGCTTTTCACCCTGACCGGGTGGCTTAGTGGGTTGGAGTGTCATCCCAAAAGGGTTGGAGGTTCTATTCCCCGCCAGGGCACAAACCTAACTTTTGGTTTTATCCATGGTCGGCACATACAGGAGGTAACCAATCGAAGTTTCTCTCCTTTCCTTTCTCTAAAATAACTATACAAGCAAACACACACACACAGGAAACAAAAGATATGCTCAGGTGAGGATTAAATAAAAGATACATGATTTTCAAAAATGTTCCCTTTCTGCAGTTAGTTTTTTCACATTTTTGATGTCCTTTGACACACTCGCATTTTAAATTTGATAAAATCCAATTGTTTTCTTTTGTTGCTTTTGCTTTCATGTCCTACCTAAGAAGCCATTGCTCTAACCCAAGGCTACAATGGTTTACTCCCATGTTTTCCTCTAAGAATTTTATAGTGTAGATCTTACCTTGAGGTCTATTATTTATTTCAAGTTAGTTTTTGTTTAAGGTGTAAGGTAGGGGCCTAATTTCATTCTTTTTGTTTGTGGCTACCCTTCCTGATGTTTTAAATATAAGCCTCCTGCATTACATAGATGTTCCTTAAGAGTTTGTGGCACATTTGTCTCGGGGCCCTGCCTGCACTGTGCTCAGCGCACAATTAGCTGCCTTGCTTGTGTGAGCTTGTGTGTGAACATTTCATACTTTAGTCAGGGGCAGAACTCTTCACAAGATGTTCAAACTTGTATCAAAGAAAAATAATTTTTTTAGAGTGTAATTTTATTGATTTCAGAGAGGAAGGGAGAGGGGCAGATAGAAATATCAATGATGAGAGAAAATCATTGATTGGCTGCCTACTGCACACCCCCTACTGGGGATCGAGCCCCAAACCTGGGCATGTGTCCTGACTGGGAATTGAACAGTGACCTCCTGGTTCATAGGTTGACACACAACCACTGAGCCATACTGGCAGGGCAAAGAGAAATAATTTTTAAGTATCACTCAGCATTGTTTCCTACAAAATACTTTCTATAATCTAGAACAGTAAATGCAAACAGTGTATTTCTTTCTCCTTGAAGTAGAGATTTCATTGTATCTCAGAACCCTTCTTCAGGTCTGTAATAGAAACAGCTCCCCTCCTCCCAAAACTCCCCCATTTCTCAGCTTGCCAGCCCTTTCCTTGCTGTTTAAAGTGACTGCCTACTTCTATCCAAACAATGTTGGCCCCTACAAGCTTTCCTCCCATTTTGAGTTCACACTGCATGCCTCTTGATTTCTACCTCTTTAGTAGCTTTACCAGTTTGTTCCAATTTTGGAAATCCCGAGACAGAAAGAATTCGGCTCACCTGGTATTTCACAGGATGAATTCATTGCAATTCATCTTGATGGCCTCATATTGCCTTTTAAAGAGCATTTTTAACCACCCTTACACATTCATACTCACATGGGTCTCTTCTTTTCCTTACATCCCCCAACCTCTCTTTTTTCCAAACCCATGGTTATATTTTTGTATTTGCCTTTTAGAAATAGAAAGCACAGTTTAGGCTCAGAGAAAAAGCTGAAGTCAACCTGCAAATCACCGAGCCAGAGGGCTGCATTTGACGGCAGATCTGTGAGGTATCATTTAGTCTAAATCTAAGTCCAGTGCTTGGTACCTTATTTGGATATTGCTGCTTTCAATGCTCAGGCTG
>PVJN01040977.1:0-18986 GCA_004026805.1 Lasiurus borealis
TATATAATAAAAGGCTAATATGCAAATTGTCCCCTCAAGCAGGAATTCGACCAGGCATGTTCCCTCCCCCTGGCCAGGCTCGCTGGACCCCACGCATGCATGAATTCATGCACTGGGCCTTTAATACACACACACATACACACACACACACTCACACACACACACACTCACACACACACACACACACACACACACACACTGAGTGGCCAGATTATTATGCATTCAGAGATCATAATAATCTGGCCACTCAGTGTATATTAACTTAGATGCCCAGAAAGTATGGGCAGGACTTACTTAAGGCAAAGACAAGCCTTTTACTAAAGAAGTTATATACTTGGAATGACTATATGTTATGACCTGCCCAGTTATGAATTTATAATTAGATCATCCTGTGAGGTTACTTGCCATAGAACCCCTTTTCTCATCCACAATATACAGACCCAGACCATATATATATATATATATATATATATCCATATATATGTAGACCATGTTTGTATACTACTACATAGATCCTGACTGTGTGAGTAAAATATGATTTTAGAGTCCAGCCTCTAATACACACACACACACACACACACACACACACACACACATACCTCAGATACCAGAAACTACTGGAGAAGAAGATTTCTCTATAACCATGATTATAATTTAACACAAAATCTAAAACATAATTATGCTATTTTTCTGAACTTCACTTTTTACAATATTAATAAAACAGAATTTCATTTGATGATGATGGAAAGGATGCTGTGCCTGTCATAAGTAGGGCAAAGAATGGCATTCTTTTTCATCCCATATTAAACTATTCCAAAGTGATTGTTATGTATTTGAGTGCTTTTCATTTTTTTCCACCATCATAAATATCAGTCTTTGTTTTCCATTTTAATGGTCCCTAACTCAGTACTTGCCATTCTTTCATTTTGATTGTTGCTTTTATTTGCCTTTTGGCATAGAAATAACAAATAAACCAAAAAAAAAAAAAAAGAGTACTTGAGTTGTAGATCTGTGAATAATGAAAATCATTGTGAATAAGATCCTCAAGTCTCATGAATAAAACATCTGTGTTTTATTTGTAAATGTTGGCATCTGTTAATAACAGTTTCTATCATTATCAATTAGCACTTTAGTATGTACTATATGCCAAGCATGCCTCTAAGTTATTTAAACACATTCACTCTTTGACTTATTTCTTCATTGTATAGTTGAATAACATTTACATGAAATATTACCACATAGATATAAATATAAATTAATAAGCAATGTGAAGACCTATTCAAATAATTCTAACTTATAATTTGTTCTTAGGAAATTAAACAGAAAGCATGAATTGAATAATTTTCGGTGTGATTCATGATCAATGTCAACATTGATCCTGAGAACCATTAGGTCCTGAAGTGTGTAAAGGCTGTAGTTGCTATTTGCTACACTTCACTTTCCTAGTATTTGTTTTACTTTGCTCTTCTTGGGTGCTATTAATTGAAGATGAACACTCCAATAACAACCAAAGTTTTAAAAATTACCTATCCACTTGAAACATACTTTAAAAGACAGGAAGTTGGTCTGTTTCCCATCACCAACTCAAAAAGAAAAAAAAGGAGGCAACTTGACCAAAGAGACTTCTTTTACTAAGAAATCCTAATTCAGATGTTCTTGGATAAAACTCAAACCTTCAAAGTTTAAGTACATACTTTGAAGTGCACTCATAGCATATTGGAAGAAAGTGCAGGCTACAGAATATTTTTAATCTATTTTATATAACTAAGTTACTCAAAGCAGAAAAAAAGAAACCTATTTTTCTTTCGCTATGGTTTCCAGGCAGTTTTCAAAAGCTTTTCGGGGAAAATATAATACAAGTGTGCCATCAAGAGGTAATACAGGTGATGTTGATTTATATTTCAAAAACAATAATGTATGCCAAAGCGAGACACATGGCTTTAAGTCTGGGTAATGATGATCAATAATTTTACATGGGGAGAGGGAGGGTGGGTGTATATAATCATGAAATGAATCACACCTATAATTTGATTTTTACTGTCATGGAGTTAATAATTTTCATGATAAATTAATATCAATGCATATCAAAAAAATCATATTAGGTAAGTACGAAACTTGTCCTAAAATAAGTTATAAAGCCATGAATTATTTTTCTGAGCCACTATAAATTCATGGCATGAGCCTCACTCACTATTAGAACTGAATTAACTCCCTCAATTTGTGTTAAGGGTCAAATGTATTATTGCTTTTCAGTCTCTTGGAAATGTTGCGTTCATTGAACTTTAGTATCAACTTGTCATTTGCATCACTAACGTTCTTAATCCCCTCAATTTCCCATTTTCTATTTTTCTTGATTCTCTTCATTATTTGTATTTTAGCATTGTATTATTAGTAGTGTTGTATCTATTTTGGAAAACAAATATAAAGAATGTGTAGATGAGGAATTGGACAAATCAATCAATTAATCTATATTAATCCAGCTAGAATCCAGGCATATACATTATTTTATTTATCATTTAATTATTGAGTGGTGAGCCCAAAAGCAGTGACTTCGTCTCAGCATCAAATCAGGTAGCATTTCTGCCTGAAAGCCCTTGTCCAATCAATCTACATTCACAGCAAAATTAATTTAAGGGCATTCTTTCTATATGAACTTGACCTGTTCTCACCCTCTATTTCTCTTTTCCCCCTAGTTGTGAGCTCTCATTCTGGTTTATGTTATTAAGAGCCACATTAATATATTGACTTCCCCGCACAGCTTCCTCTTTTAGCATTTGGTTATTTAGGTTTGCACAACTTAGAGCTGACTATAGCTGAACCAAGATCTCTTTAAATTGTTTTTTCCTTCGGATTAGAATCGCATCAGCAGGAAAGTTTAATTTTTAGCTGACTCACAGCCTCCAGCCCAATGTTCAGGTCTCTTTGGAAGTTGCCAAGTGTCTCCACAAATTGTTTGCATCCTGCTCTGTGTGTGCACCACAGAGCAGAGTGATGGTCATAGAAACCATCTACCAAAGTTGGGCTGGAACATCCTGGAGAATTCAATGGCCTGCACAAACATGTAACTATTGAGCCTGCAGAGGGAGCTCTCAGTAGGTTCTAAGGGTATAAACTCTTGTAAATTCCATCCCATCACAGACAACATTTTGGTAGCTCGAAAGAACTGCTGATATTGCCAAAACCGGTTTGGCTCAGTGGATAGAGTGTTGGCCTGGAGAATGAAAGGTCTCAGGTTCAATTCCAGTAAAGGGCACGTATCTTGGTTGGGGGCACATCCTCAGTAGAGGGCATGCAGGAGGTGGCTTACCAATCTCTCTCTCATTGATGTTTCTGGCTCTCTATCCCTTTCCTTTCCTCTCTGTAAAAAGTCAATAAAATATATTAAAGGGAAAAAAATGCTGAAATTACTTGACAGACTCATTTATCTCCCACTCAGAGTTTTCCCTGATACTGCCCTGGAAAGCACTTTGTAGTGTAAAAAGTTATTATCCTGAACCCCCAGTCATCCTATGCAGCCGCAGTTGTGTTATTCCTGTTTTCCCCAAAGGTTACCTTGTTTCATTGCCTGATGTAAAATTAGGTGCTCCAGAAACATCCTTAAATTAACTGAGAGAATACCTAACAAAGTCCCCAGCACAAACCTCTATCTTAAAATAATATTTTGACGTTGCGAGCTTTGCTATTATGAGTAGTTTAATCATACTATAATTTTATTTTAAATATCATAAAAAATATTCTTCTCCACCTTTGCAAGAATTCACCAAAGGCCCTTCAGAGTAGAGTGTCCCTCCCCGCTTACACTCAGCGCTTGAATAGACCACTGATCAAATGGATCGTATCCTTCAGGACAGACTCCATGCTGTGATGCACAGTCTTAGTGATTTCAGACAACCACGGGTTAGTTGTAATTTACATCCCAGTCCCAGGAAGATGGCAGAGGTCTGTGCTCCTGGGCACTCAGGATGCAGCCCCTCCACTGTCCCCCTCTGTCCCAAGGCCTCCCCTCCATCATCTGCCACCTGCTGATGGACAAGGAAGAATGCTGCAGAGATCTTTAGAAATCCCATCCGGAAACAGACAGAGCCATTTCCACAGGAGTTTATTGGTCAGACTCAGTCACGTGAACCCACTGTGGGAGGTGCCGGTCAGTCATGTGCCTAGGAAGGGATTGGAAAAGGGGTGAGCCGACATATAACCATCTCTGCCACCAGGGACATACCTCAGCCTTTTTGGAAAATTATGGATCCTCTTGTGAGGCACAAATCGGTTGATTTTTTTCCTCAAAATATTTGTAGTGAATAATACAAAGAAGTACTAATATATGCCAGCTTCACAAATAGTTTTTTTTAAAAAAATATGTTTTATTGATTTTTTACAGAGAGAAAGGGAGGGGGTAGAGTTAGAAACATCAATGAGAGAGAGAAATTGATCAACTGCCGCTTGCACACCCCCCTACTGGGGATGTGCCCGCAACCGAGGTACATGCCCTCGACCAGAATCAAACCTAGGACTTGCAAGTCTGCAGACTGACGCTCTATCCACTGAGCCAAACTGGCTTCAGCCACAAATAGGTTTTATAAGTTCTTAATTTGGTCTTGTTCTGTTCCTTTTTATATTCTTTTTTTTTTCTTCCTCCTGTTTGTTATGGATGGCTATTGCAAATGTGATCAATATTTTAGTTTTAAAAACACTGAAATAGATGGGATTTCCTTCTCATTGCTGACATTATTATAGATACCCTCTACTATCACCCCCTCTGTCCCCCACCACCCAGCCCTCATGTCCCTCCCCACCTTACCATATCGTTGTCTGTGTCCCTGGGCTCTGCATATATGCATATGTGTTCTTTGGCTAATCTCTTCCAGTCCTCTCCATACCCCTCCCCATTGACAATTGTCAATCTGTCCATTTAAACATGCCTCTGTTTCTATTTTGTTCATGAGTTTATGTTGTTCATTACATTCCACATAGAAGGGAGAGTATGTGGTATTCATCTTTCTCTGACTGGCTTATGTCACTTAGCATAATGACCTCCAGGTCTATCCACACTGTCGCAAAAAGGTGGAATTCTTCTTTAACTCCCTGTTTCTTTCACTTACTATTCACCCCCTGCTTTTCAACTCAAAGAGTAGGTATTGTCATCAAGATAGCCCTATATTTCAGAGTATCAGGTCATACACCACTATGTGCTCTGAAATAAGATTGCCTTCTGTGAATTGTCCCTTATAAGCTGGGAGAATGTATACCAGCTTCATAACCTTTTGTGCCTGTTTTCCTACCTTGAACTTCATAAGACTGTGGTGAAGATAACATTAATACATATATAATCCTATATAATAAAAGCCTAATATGCAAATTGACCAAATGGTGGAACAACCGGTAGCTATGACATGTACTGACCACCAGGGGGCAGACACTCAATGCAGGAGCTGCCCTTGGTAGTCAGTGCACTCCCACAGGGGGAGCACTACTCAGCCAGAAGCCAGCCTCCCAGCTGGTGAGAGCAACAACAGTGGCAGGAGCCTCTCCCATCTCTGCTGCAGGCAGGCAGTAAGGACCGAGTGGTTCCAGACTGCAAGAGCCCCAGTCTGCGAGAGGTGTGTCCAACTGCCAGCTTAGGCTCCCTGGCCAACATCCCCCAAGGGGTCCCAGCCTGAGAGAGGGTGCAGGCCATACTGAGGGACCCCTCCCTTTAATGACTTAATAACTGTCTGGCACACAGAAAATGCTTTATACATCCCAGCAGTTATATTTTAGGGCTGGTAGGATTGATGGCCCCACCTCATTAAATACCAAGTATTTACAATAGCAGTGGACTGTCTCACATTGCTTATAATCTCGGAGTACATAGATTTCTTGACAAACTGCGATGAAAAAGCTCTATATATCACATAAAATACAAGCAGCCAGGATTCTTACTTCTTCGGTCATTGAAGATAAGTGACTCATTGTCCCACTTATTTGGCATGATTTGTGGTGAGCAGGGTTGAAGGTGAAGATTATCTTTTGTGGCTTGAAAAGTATTAAGCTCTGCATTAAAAAGTCACATATTTTACTGTTTATCTTTAAAACATATAAATTAGCTCTATGTTTATACAAAAGGAGATTTCATTCTCTCGACAGGCCACAATTTTCTCTGTTTCCTTTCCTGAGGTCTGTAACGGCCCATGCAGAGTTGAATCCTTGCTCTTAGGTGATTATCTTTTCTGTTCTCAGTTTGTTGTTATTTTTGTAGTCTTCAGCTTGGAGTCAGGCTATCAAGTCATAACCCAATGCAATCAATCCCTGCGTCATTGTTATTAGAAATACTTTTAATCTAAACATTTATTTACCAAAATATTTTTATGCTTTATAAAACTGATACCCCAAATTGCTAAAAGTTAACCAAGAACATGTTATTGTTTTACCATGGTTTATAAGTGCTGGTCAATTCTTTAATTCTTTTGCCCATGTAAATTATCTTATATCATATAATAGCTTGCATTTTATAACTTAACACAGTGGCAATGTAATGTTACAATGGGCTTTTCCATCCTTACTGTAGAATTAGCTTATTCAGCACTCATATTTCAGGGATAGCAATTTAATTTTGTTAACTTTAGTCAATTTCTATACCCCCTGCCAATGCTTCTGGCATATGAAGAATTAACAATAATTCTGTATGAGGAATTAAAAATATACCAGGAGAAAAAGGACACATTCTAGGAGTCGTTTGAAAATGGCCAGTGGATTTTAAGCATGAGATCTGATCTCCCGTTCCATCATTCAGTTTTATAAAATAACCTCGCACAGATTCAGTCATGAGCACTCTATAAAGTGTTCATTAGCCTATTTAAATCCTAATTCATTTGGGAAATCCTCCCAACATTGTTTTTGTCTAACAGTAATTGTCATTTTTGACAGCCACAACTTGTGATGGAAGATTTTTGTTGACCGAATCTTCTGGGTCCTTCGAGGCTATCAAATATCCAAAGCCTTCTAAAGCAAGTGCCGTTTGCCAGTGGATTATCCGGTAATGTGCCATCTTCTATTCCCCATCCTTAAGTCATGAAGTCACTCTCTGATGCAATAAGTCTTACCAACTTTAGCAGTGTATTAATTTTTCCCAAAATTGTTTTCATTAGCAATCAAGCAAAGCCTTCCCAATGAGGGTCTGCCCAAGAAATGTCCTTATTATTAACCTTTTAAAAAGGCTTCCTGACAGCCCAGCAGGCGTGGCTCAGTGATTGAGGGTCAATCCATGAACCAGGAGGTCATGGTCTGATTCACTCTCCAGATTGTAGGCTCAATCTTCAGTGTGATGCATGCAGGAGGCAGCTGATCAATGATTCTCTCTCATCATTGATGTTTCTATATATATATATCTCTCTCTCTCCCTACTTCTCTGAAATCAATTTAAAAGAAATAATCATATCTAATAAAAGAGTAATATGCAAATTGACTATCACTCCAACACACAAGATGGCTACCCCCTTGTGGTCAAAGATGGCGACCCCAAAGTGGACACAAGATGGGCACTCTCATGTGGACAAAAGATGGCCACCACAAGATGGCTGGCAGGGGAGGCCAGTTGTGGGCAATCAGGCCTGCAGGGGAGGGCAGTTGAGGACAACCAGGCCTGCAGGGGAGGGCAGTTAGGGAGGACTAGGCCAGCAGGGGAGGGCAGTTGGGGATGACCAGGCCTTCAGGGGAGGGCACTTGGGGGGAACCAGGGCAGCAGGGGAAGGCAATAGGGTCAACTTGGCTGGCAAGGGAGGGCAGTTAAGGTTACCAGGAAGCAGGGGAAGGCAATTGGGGGTGACCAGGCTGGCATGGGAGGGCAGTTATTGGTGACCAGGCCATGGGGAGGGCAATTAGGGGTGACCAGGCCAGCAAGGGAGGGCAGTTAGGGGCAATCAGGCTGGCAGGAGAGCAGTTTGACGTTGATTAAGCTGACAGGGGAGTAGTTAGGTGGTGATCAGACTGGCAGGCAGAAGCAGTTAGGGACAATCAAGCAGGCAGGCAGGTAAATGGTTGGGAGCCAGCAGTCTGGATTGTGAGAGGGATGTCCCAGATTGGAGAAGGTGCAGGCTGGGCTGAAGGACACACACCCCTGCACCGTGCACAAATTTCATGCACTGGGCCTCTAGTAATAAGATAAAAAGGCCTCCTCTCTAATAATTAGGCCATCTCATTGGGCCCTATAGCAAGTTTTTTTCTGTGGGTGTCACAAATCAAGTACTGCCAAATTAAACAGTACATGTGAATGTCTGTGTATCACAGGAAACGGTGTATCACATCACATGCATCCTGATGCCACACTAGTTCCTTTCTCTTCATGTCAGCGTCTGCATGAAAATCTCCTTTGGTGTGACTCAGTCATGGGAGATAAAGAGCTGCATACAACCTTTCCACTGTATCTTGAATAATACTTGAACCAGTGCTATATATTTGACCTTTAAGCTTATAATTCAGTTGAGCAATCCAATCATTATGATGGTCAAAATAATCAAATAATCAAACTGCTGATGTCTGATTGACCTAAATGTTCACCTGAGCATTTCTCACAGAGGAGTGCTATCTGATGTTCCTCCCAGGTATTCTAAGGAACAAATCATTTTTATTCAAATATAAATAAAATTGAAATAAACACCTTGCAATTTTTTAAGCAGCCGGGACTTCTCACACATGCTATGTCAATCTCCAAATATATATATATATATATATTCCCTATTAAGCCACTAAACATTTTCTCCCCACAGCCTTCAGCCTAACTGTTCTATGGACTGACTTTGAGAAATGACATTCTGGTTAGTTTCATTTCTCTTAGCAGCTGGGTGAGATAATGGTTTCACAACCTACCTACTGTAAAATAGTTTTAATCATTGTAATGATTCACCAGAAAACTAGGGGAATCAATATAAGAGCTGATTAAAGAAGATTAAAAGGCAGGGCTTTGGGTTCTTGCCAAACCAATGGTAGGAAATGGTCCCATAAAGATCCACTAGGGTTGTATCTCTATGCAGACACATCCCAGAGGTGGGATGGGCTGTAAAGGGAAGATTGTTCCAAACACATTTATGTGGCGATATTCAGGGAGAGAGCAACATCCTGTCTCTAAATAATTCCTGTTTTGGAGCTAAGCTCCATGGAAGTCATGTAATGTGACTGGAGCATGATTTCCTCTGTTTTCATGTTCTATGCAACATGTTACTTGTGTGCCAAAGATATGATTCTGTATTCAAAATGGCAATTCTAAGGAATTCTTGCCAAGTGAAAAATTAACCAATTTGGAGGATAATGCTTCCAATGTAATCACATCAAATTCAAAAAGCACCACTTGTAAGTGACTATTAGCATCGTTCATAAGTAAAATGAAAAAAAAAAAATCTTATCCCTTTCTCGAAAGGTCATCAGAAAGCCTTAGAAAACATCTTAGATTACTTCTGAAAATGGAAAATGCGCCGGAACTGGTTTGGCTCAGTGGATAGAGCGTTGGCCTGTGGACTGAAAGGTCCCAGGTTCGATTCCGGTCAGGGGCATGTACCTTGGTTTCGGGCACATCTCCAGTAGGGGGCGTGCAGGAGGCAGCTGATCGATGTCTCTCTCTCATCGATGTTTCTGACTTTCTATCCCTCTCCCTTCCTCTCTGTAAAAAATCAATAAAATATATAAAATGTCCTTACAAAAAAAAAAAAGAAAGAAAATGCATGAATCCTAAATGTCTTCGTGCAATCTTTCAAATTTTATTAATGCCAAATAAAAATAATGTAATTGTTGTGGCCACTTCTTAATAAAGGTAGGTCAAATTCACAGGGCTTATAAGCAGAGCACAATAAACTCTTGCTATAATAGTAATATCCTTTATGCAATAATGACACTGTTAATTAAGGAATTGTTTGGTTCTGTTCTTTTTACTTCCTTTCCATTACTTAATTTTTAAAAAAAACTATTTTTAAGAAGTCATCATTGCTTTAGCTGGTTTGGCTCAGTGGATAGAGTATTGGCCTGTGGACTGAAGGATCCCAGGTTCCATTCCAGTCAAGGGCACATGCCTGTGTTGCGGGCTCGATCCCCAGTAGGTGGCAAGCAGGAGGCAGCCGATCAATGATTCTCTCTCATCCTTGATGTTTCTATCTCTTTCTCTCCTTTCCTCTCTGAAATCAATAAAAAATATTTTAAAAAATTCATCATTACTGCGTAGATCATTTTAAAACCCAGAGTTGGAAACATTACCCCACCAAATACTGTGCTTCATAATAAAACTGTGATTTAATTAATTATGTAAATACCATAACTATTTTTTCTTCTCAAAAACTGACTGTCAGATTAGAGGCACGTTGTACCAGGTGGTCTCCTTTCCCTGCTGGTGACGGGAGTCGGAGTAAGCACAACAATTTCCCCTACAAGCTTAGGAGACCAATTAGGCCTTGTCCAGGGAACGCTCTCCACAGCCTCAACATCAGGAGAACATCTGGTCTTGGCTCACTGCTTCTCCCTGGGAAGGAGAGAGAAGACTGGAGCATGCGTCCAAAAGATTAGCTTTTCCAAGGGCCGCCGAAGTCTCTTTGCCTCCTGGAAAGCACTAAGCGAACCACCATTTAGGTGCCTGGGAGTGCTGAGAGCAAAGGGGATTGGGGCGACTTGCTGTGGCCAGCATGGCTAGATGCAATTTGGGAGAAGCTCACAATCAAGACTTCTCCCTGAGGCTGGATGGTGAGGAGAGGAGCGCAGCGTGCTTCCAACCTTGCAGCTGCTCGAAGGGACCTCCCAGGGACCCGTCATGTGTCTCCCGTGGCTCAAGCTGCTGAGCCTGCGCAGTTTGAATGGCTAGGGGTCCGCAGGGAACCAGGGAGAATGGGGTGGCTTACTTCTAGACAACCAGAGAACTTGCAGTGCCACATATGGACACCAGAGGGAGCAAAAAATTAAAAACGCAAATAAACCTGCAAGCCTCTATGGTTTTTAAATAATCAATGGGTCTTAGAAAAGAAGAAAATTAGGAAATATCTTTAGACAAACGAAAACAAAAGCACTATCTACTAAAAATTATGGGATGGATAAAAATCAGTACTAAGTGGAAAGTTTATAACAATAAATGTGCATGTTAAGGAAAAACAAAGATATCAAAGGATCAACTTAACTTTATACCTCAAGGAACTGGGAAAAGAACAAATTGAGGCCAGATTTAGCAGAAGGAAGATATGGTTAATATTAGAGAATAAATAAATTTAAAGGGGAATAGGGAAACAACTTTAAATAATGACACTGAGTTGTTGTGTTTTTTTTTTAATATTAACAAAATTGACAAACATTTATCTGGAGTAAGAAAAAGAATAGTTGAACAAATAAAATAAAAAATGAAAGAGGAGGATTACAGCTGATGATGCTACAGAAACTGAAAGAATAATAAGAAACTAGTATGAATAATGATTCACCCACAAATTGGGTAAAGGAAATGGATAAATTCCTACAAACATAATCTACCAACACTGAATTATGAAGAAATGCAAAATTTGAGCAGAACAATTAAAGGAGACTGAATCAGACATAACACATCCAAAGTATTCGACCCCCTAGAGAGAGAATGTAGAATGGTGATTGCCAGGGACTGGGGGAGGGTACAATGAGGAGCTACTGTTCATTGGGTACAGTTTCAGTCATAGCAGCTGAAAAAGTTCTAGAAATATCCCACACAATATTGTAATAGCTATCAATGCCATACTATACACTAAAAATGTTATTAAGAGTGTTGATCGTATGTTGTATTTACTATGAACCATGAGAAAAATGCATTCAAATTCTAGAATGCATCAAGAGTTGTAACAATTGTTCAACCTATCGTTTGCTTTTACTTTAGTGTGAAACAAGGACTTTCCATTGAACTAAGCTTCAATTCCTTTAACATATATTATACAGACACATTAAATATCTATGAAGGCGTGGGTTCAAGCAAGATTTTAAGAGGTAAGTTAAAACAAAAATACCATCCATCCTTAGAATGAAAACATGTGAGAAACTGGAGGGGTGTCTTTTCTCTTTATTTTGAACTACATGTAAACTCAAACTTCAAGTTTCTCAAAGGAATAAACAAAACTGGTCCTCGTTAAAAAAAAAATTAATAATTTAGTGCTATGCCATCAGTCTTCTTAGTAGCAAAATAGTTACTATCTCACTTGACTCTATTCTACTTTATGTTATTCAAAAGCATGTAGAGTTTTCAAAAAATACATATAATTATATCTTTGTGCTATGTTTTGTTTGAGTGTTATTCCTCATTAAGTGAAACTCAGGCAAACACTAAAAAATACTGTGGTATATTTCTCCGACATTGCATACGTTATAAATTCATGGAACTCTTTTTCCTATTTTCAATATGTTCTGTGTTCCTCCATCTCGCTTGGGGCTATTATTAACAAAGTGGGCAAGACAATGACTAGCAAGGATGTAGGCTCAGTAATTAGTAGATGTGGGCAGTATTGATATCACATAACCTTTTGTCATTAAATACCTGAATTATTGATGGAAACTGAGGGGATGCACTAACTTAAATGTACCCTCCCCACTTTATTCCATGTGACCCCAAAATGGTTGCCAACAAAGGAGTGAAATTCCAAGGGGAAATAAGAATGAAGAAGAGAATATGGAAGTGGAGTGAAAGGAATAACTAGTTTTCTTCACACTTGAGAGGAAAAGTCAAATAAAGAGCTAAGATGAGATTGCAAATGACTCCTGTTATAACTGCATTTATTTTAGTAATTTCAGCTTTCAAATTGTGCTTGTGGGACATGAGAAATGCATTCTATCTAATGAATGTTTTTGATTGATATATAGCCTTGAGAAATATTTAAGATATGATAATAATATGTATTTTTTCATCCTCAGACGAGGATACTTTTGCATTGATTTTTAGAGAGAACGGGAGAGAAATATCCATGTGTTTACATTGATTGGTTGCCTCCTGAGGGAGGAGCCAGCAACTGAGGTATGTGCCCTTGACTGGAATTGAACCCAGGACCCTTTGGTCCACAGGCCACCACTCTATTCCCTGAGCCAAACTGGCTAGGGCAATAATATAGATTTTTATTGGTTATTATTGGTGTGACTCTCATGATACTGAGTGCTGTTTGTGGGTATTCTTATTTTGTATTTTCAATAAGTATACAAATAAGTATCACAGGAGAAAAAATAAGGTATAAGAAATTAAGTAACCACAAGTCCACAAAGCTAGTTAACTTGGAGGCAGGAATCAAATCCCAAATCTCAGACTTTAAACACAATGCATTTCTTCATTGTGCTTTAAAAGTCCCAAGTACAAATTCAATAATGAGAGTACATAAAACAGATGAACTCGTGGTGAGTCACATTTGGTTTAATAAATGGGCCAAGCTATTTCATAATCTACTTATTTCTGTAGCTGATAAATCCAGTTTCTTAATATTATGTCAACATAAATATTTACTTAGGTGGACAAATAAGCCAGTTCATATAAAATTCTCCAAGGGCTAATGTGATAATAATAATAAATTTTAGTGTACATCAATCACTGGCAATGTGCAAAGTAGTATTCTCAGCACTTTAATTTACCTCCATAAATGTTCTCTAAAACCTATTGTGTAGGTGCTATAAACACTCTCCACAATGAGAGCCAAAGTTATAGCGATTAGCTGCCCAAAAGTGAAAGATGTAAGGAACTCTTGTTTCTATACTCTTCAAATACCTTGATTTGCCTAAATGACATTTTTATTTATTTCATATGGCTAGATCATCAGTCACAAATAAATCTTAGAATCATGAGGCATGCTAATGTGAATAACACACAATTATGATAAATGCAAAAAAGAAACTAATATCCAAATATAAAAATATGAAAGTATATTTAAATAATAATAAATAGGTACTTTAATGTTTAAGATCTTTTTTTGAAATATAAATCTATTTTAATATTTGAAAGCTAAATAATTTAATTTTAACTTGGAAATAACATGGGAAATGACATTGACTACTAAAACTACATTTAGAATTTTTTAATTATACCTTTTCTCAAGAAAGCCAATAATATGTTAGTCTAGCATCTAGCACAAAGCCTGACAAACTTTGCATATGTTTATTTAAGTTTAAACAACAGGTTTATATATAATGATGTTATTATATGTAATTAATGAAAAACAATATTATTTCTCATAACTCTAAAGATATTTTTAGAATAATGCCAACACCTGCATTTCTGATTCACAATCCCTTATTTTTCTAAATATTTTAGCAAGATTCTTTATGTGAGAGATGCATAAAAGATTCACTTGCATTAAAAGTCCAGTTCAGAATATATGTCTCAAATACTATTATTATCCTTAACACATTAAAAATACATAAATATTTTAATTAAAATCTAAAATCAGGAAAATAACATTGTCTAGAAAAAATACAAGAAAGTATAAGTATCCAGTACCATAAAATAGTTCTTCTATATTTGATTAGGAGTTAGTATAAACAAATTCTAAAGACATTACTCAGTCATTTTTATCTGAAATCATGATGTAAAAATTGTCTAAGTGGTAAAAAAAGTGTCAGAGGAAGGTAGGCATTAGATAAAAGATGGTTTCAAGTGCAGTAAAGTTTTTTCTAAATAATTATAGGAATTCATGTAAGTCAGAACAGGTTGATGGAGAAGTATTTCAAAAGTGTTTTTTAGGTGCAATATTCTATTCGGTGATGGTAATAATTATCAATACTGGGTATGAAAGTGGTGGAAGATTGTAAGTTCCAAGTGTGCTAATTTAATGTTTTGTTCAGAAAAACACATAGGTATTTTGTGCATCCTCAAAGAAATTGAATAAAAATAGCCTGGGTGAGCACACAGAAATTGATTTCAAATTGCCAAGCCGAGAAAATGTATTTCTGAGTGTGTGGTGGATATGCCATTCTTTTTATCCCAAGCACTTAGCTGTCATTCAGTTCCCAAATGACTGCTGACAACATATCCCTGATATTATAGCTTAACAGTTCAAGAGCATGCTTTTATTGTTTTAATTCTTTATTGTTTACCAGTAAAGTATTGCACATGGATCATTTTCCCCCATTGACCTCTCTCTGATCGCTCCCACCCGCCAGCACATGCCCTCACCCCCTACTGTCTGTGTCCATGGATTATGCTTATTTGCATGCTTACAAGTCCTTTGGTTGATCTCTAGCCTACTCCCCCAAAACTCCCCTCCACCAGCCCCCTGAAATCGGATAGTCTGTTTGATGTTCTATGTCTCTGGATCTATTTCAGTTCATCAGTTTATGTTGTTCATTACATTCCATACTAGAGGCCCGGTGCACAACATTTGTGCATTGTGTGGAAGAGGGAGTTCCCTCAGCTTGGCCTATGCCCTCTCATAGTCTGGGACCCCTCAGGGGATGTCCATATGCCAGCTTAGGCCCGAGGAGATCAGTCCTGAGCCAGCAGTCAGATATCCTTTTTGCAGTTGGGGGCTCTCATAGTCCGGGACCCCTCACTCCTTACCTCCCACCTGCAGTGCAGCCATGAGCCCAGCTTCTGGCTGAGCAGCGCTTCCCCTCTGGGAGCACACTGACCACCAGGGAGCAGTTCCTGCATTGAGCATCTGCCCCCTGGTGGTCAATGTGCGTAACAGTGACCAGTAGATCCATCTTTCAGTCAATTTGCATATTAGGGTTTTTGAGTGAGATGATGTGATATTTATCTTTCTCTGACTGGCTTATTTCACTTAGCATGATGGTCTCCAAGTCCATCCATGCAGTTGCAAATGGTGAAAGTTTTTTTTTTTGGTTTGTTTTTGTTTTTACAGCAGTGTAGTATTCCATTGTGTAGATGTACCACTGATTTTTAATGGACTCATCTGCTGATGGGCACTTAGGCTGTTTCCAAATCTTAACTATTTTAAATTGTGCTGCTATGAACATAGAGGTGTATATGTCATTTCTGTTTTCTTGGGATATATTCCTAAGTGGAATCACTGGGTCAAATAGGAGCTCCATTTTTAATTTTCTGAGGAAACGCCATACTGTTTTCCACAGTGGCTGCTTTTGAAAGTTAAGCACACATGAGTATAATAAACATAGTAGATTTTCCTGAATTGTCAACTTACCCTCCAACAAAAAATAATCTTATTGCAGATAAGAGATTAACTAATACATGCAAATATTTTTCCAAGTCAAGCATTTTGATTAACTTTGTACTTTTATTCAAATACTTTTGTGTTTACTTAGAAGTGCCCATTCACTCATTTCTGTTGATAGGATTACTTATATGGAAAAGTTTAACAAGCGCTGATTTAAAGTGCTGGTCTTCCCAGAGACTCTCAAAGACTCTCCCATCATGGTGCCCAGATAAATGAAAGATGATTTCCTCATACACCTTCTTGATGCCCCTATGTCAATTCTCCCGTATAGATTTATTCCAACGTTATTTTTCTATAATTCACCCATCTGAACTTTTCTAATAGGGGAACCTGGTTATTTCTTCCCCATGTCACCAGCACTTAACACCATACCAACTGAATCATGAGCACTCAACCAAATGTTTATAACATACAAAGACCACACTCCAATGGCAGAATTTCTTCTCTTGTAAATTTGATGGAATCAGTATATCTTTAGACACATACTCTGTAGAAATTGTCTTTCCTGCCTATTCCCCTCCTTTCAAATGTCCTTGTATCTTATTCATGCTTCCATGCCATTCTCTTTCGCAAGACCTAGTCTCCAGGGGCTCTGCTGTTAAAAGACAAATGATGAGTTTATTCACATGTAAATATGCTGTTTGGCCAGTATGTGGAAATTAATATTTATAGAAGTGTAAGACGGTTTCAGTAGAAGCCAGTGGATTTTTGTAGGGAATTTTTGTCTAAATATGCATTGTATTTGCTCTAGAAAAATCCAGCCTTTAAAAATGTTTAGGAAACTTTTTTTTCCTTTCAACTTCAGACCTGATGCTTTTATGTAGGCAAACTCTGTCACTCTAGTTACTCAGATATTAACCTGGCACCCAAATTTGCTTAAATGTTTCTGATGCTCTGGCAGAATGGCAGAGGCACGGAAAGCATTAGGTATAATCTCTGTGTTTTCGGGGCTTACAAACAATTAGGGAGAAGGAGGCACGACAGTATTTATTGAGCATTGACTATACACCAGTCACTGTAACACATGAAAGCTACTCATTTCCTTTTTATTGCAAACCTCTGTGGAAAGTATTATTATATGATAACAGAGGACACTGAGACATGGAGAAGGCTAGTAAGAAGTGGAGTCAGAACTAACTCTCATACTGACTCTGGAGCTCCTCCTCTTAACCATTACCTGCTGCTATCTTCCTGGAGGCATCAGGTACATGCCTTCCACTGGATCCACGTTCTGAGACTCCTTCTAGTCAAGGACACTTTAAGAATCTGATGAAAGTTTATAAAGTCTCTACAGACACAAACATGCCACACCATTTCCAGAAGTTTGGATGTATCTCTGGAGCATGGTAATGGACCTCAGGACATAAGTTTCTGAACTATCTAGGCTAGTAGAATACCATTAGAAAGCCTGAGGATCCAACACAGTACAAGCATCCAGTGTGCCACTGAACCACATTCAGATCCAACCAGAAGCCACTGTCCAAAAGCAGTCCCATGGCTGTGCAAAGGAAAGCCAGAAAGAGAGAGTCAGATGGGTCTGAAGCAATGTTTCTAGGATAGTCACATCATTTAAGCAACTAGACACTTGTGGACTACAAAGATTTTTAATATTAGAGTTATTTAAGTGATACAGTTACATAAAAGTGATGGTGGAAGGAGTCTAAATCAATGTAGTCCTTTGTGAGAAAATACTGGAAGAATGTCATGCAACATTTTTGAGGCAAAGAGCAAGATGTGAATCAACACTTGTCCATGATGTTCTTTCTTTTATATTCTATTGAAATTATCACTTATGTATCATTTTACTAAGTTCTATGTGATAAGCACAGAATTTTCAATAGTTCATAAAAAGATCTTTCTTTAGAATTCAATAAGGTGCTTTTTCTCCAACCTACAAGAGTGATACTTTTCAGAAACCTAAATCTGATACCCAGTTCAGGTTATCAAACAAAAATGCTAAACCTTTATTTTTAACCTAGTTGCTCTCCCATGAAAGTTTAATGTTTTAGATAGTCTGTTTATACATTATATGCATATCTCGGCTTCATACATTTAAAAATTTCAGATTTTCCCCCTGAGAACCAAATTTTACCCCTTTAAAAGCAATATCATCCCCTTTGTGAATGTATATGTTAAATTATACCTTTGTTTAAAAACAAATTTCATATAACAATAAGTTTTGTAAATCGTCATATGAGTATTTTCTAACTCTTGAGAATCTGGAAAAGAATTCCTTACATAGGTTAAAGTCAAGACAAAAAATGATAAAATCAATATGCAATAGAAATAATATAATCCATGTAAGTCAACATTACAAAATCAACATAAAATACAAAAAATTCTGAAGTCACCACTTATTATTTTGAGGTCCTACAGTTACTAGTTTATGGATAAAGAACCAAAGAATTGCTCTTGTTTCTATTATTGTGACAGAGGTTAGCCCCTCTGAGCATAACATATTTCTTAGACAAATTTTTTTCAGTAAAGAATGCATATATTTATGTGTATATGGTGTAGCTAAGTAATTAAAAATTAAAATGTAGTTTTTTCAAGCCATTAACAGGTGTGATAATATGTTTTTCTAATGTTTAAAAATAGTCATTTAAAATAAAATTAATTAATCCTATGATTATTAATGTTTTTAGTTACATGAGTGGTATTAGACAGATTGATAGTAGATTGGTAGATCAATAGGTGCATGGGTGGGTACATAGATGGATGGATGGATAAATGGATATATATTTTCATTTTCTTTTGTAGCTTCTCTCTGGGAAACTAATCCTGGCACAATTAGAATTTTTTCCAACCAAGTTACTGCCACCTTTCTTATAGTATCAGATGAAAATGATTATATGGGCTTTC